>VZQC01011281.1:3020981-3057389 GCA_009823505.1 Rhizomys pruinosus | reverse complement strand
TATATATATATATGTATATATATATTGTGTGCCTTTTCTATATTTCTTGAAAATAGTGTTAAGGCTATTTGTACTTGCATAGGCAGAAAAATCTTTATCTTTTCTAAGAAAAGCAGGCCTAGGTTCTTGGGGCTGCAAGAATATCGGTGGATATTAGAACCATGGAATTCTTGGATTTGCTGCACACATGGATTTCTACTGTCCCAGTTCATAACACACATGTGTCCCAGAGGGTATATTGTATTAAATTGAAGAAAAATAAAATGCAATACTCTTTCAGCATGGGGCTGCTTTTGGTCCACCGCAAGGTGGATTTCATCCTCCTTATTGGCAACCAGGACCTCCAGGACCTCCAGCACCTCCACAGAATCGAAGGGAACGGCCGTCATCTTTCAGGGATCGGCAGCGTTCACCTATTGCACTTCCTGTGAAGCAGGAGCCTCCACAAATTGGTAGCTATTTAACTTCAGTGAACTACCTTGGCATGATGTCTTTATCACTGTAAAAAGCATGTCTTTGTTTCTTATATTCTTCTAGCGCCTCTGATGTGGTAAAAATGGTAGTTTTAAAACTTATTTTATGGACAATTATAAACCTAAAACCACAAAGATATTGATCTAAAATGTAAAACATGTTGAGTAGGTTTCTTTAACTAGTTACCTTAAGTAGTAGTTTATGATGAAATGTAAGTTTTTGCTGACTGTAACATCTTTAGTGTTTCAGTGTTCTGTCTTGGGGGAGGTCTCTCCATTTTTAGTTTAGGAGATAAACTGCTACCAGATTAATTTCTGTTATTAGTTTATTTCTTAGAAGTACTTTAGCAAAAAATTGCAACTTATGAAGAACATGTCGAAGTTAGCCTATTGCTAATGTCAGGTTATGTGTTCCATGTTATGTCTGGAAAGTTTCAGATCCACCTACCTTTTAATGGACCAGAAAGTAGACCTTTTCTTTTTACATATTAGGAAAAGTCTAACTTGGCTGTTTTTAACTTTAACTGAATGAATTCTTAGTGTGAAAACGGACTGTGCCTTTGTTTGACTGTGCTCTGTTTTCATATTTTAGGAATCAGCTTAGTATAAGAATTTGGCTCTGAATTAGCCCACATCACGATTTACTGGCTTTTTAACCTTGGGCACATCGCTTTATCTCATTGAGCTTCAGTTTCCTCACCTACGAAAGAGATCGAATAATAGTAGTGTTCTCAGGGCTTTTGTACGGAATAAATGAGGTGACAGTTTAATGCACTTTTGTTGTGCCCTGGCAAATTGTAAGCATTAGAACATGTTTCCTGCTGGTATTAAAAGGAATGGTTTTTAAAGCACAATGTTAGTGCATTTTGCTTTATTCATGACATTTGTAGAAAATGAGGATTAAAGAACTCATTTATTAGGATTTTTACTTAACTGACTTGTACTTTTTTTTTCCGTGTGAAACAGATGCTGTAAAGCGAAGGACTCTTCCAGCTTGGATTCGTGAAGGCCTTGAGAAAATGGAACGTGAAAAGCAGAAGAAATTAGAGAAAGAAAGAATGGAACAACAACGTTCACAGTTATCAAAAAAAGAAAAGAAGGCCACAGAAGATGCTGAAGGAGGAGATGGCCCTCGTCTACCTCAGAGAAGTAAATTTGTAAGTAGAGTCTGACATGACACTGATTGTTTTGTCTATGTGAAAAATTACCTGAGCCTACAGGAAAATACTGATGTTGCTAAGCATTGTTGAAGTGAATTGAGGCTTGGGGTTTTTGTTTCATTTTGTTTTCTTGAGACAGGATCTTGTTATACAGACCAGGACCTTGTTATATAGACCAGGACCTTGTTACACAGACCAGGACCTTGTTATATATCTTCAGCTGGCCTTGCATTCACTATCCTAGTGCTTCAGCATCCCAAGTACTGGATTAGAAGTCTGTGCCACTGTACCTAATGGGGTTTATGGGTTTGTTTTGTTATTGAGGGCAGGTGAAGGAAAAGGGGATGGCAGTAAGTTTTATAAAACTTTTTTTTTTTTTTTTTTTTTTTTTTTTNTGTACTGTCTGCATGTAGGTCTGTGCACCCGTGTCGTGCAATGCCGCGGAGTTCAGAAGAGGGTCTCGGATTCCCCTGGAACTGGAGTTCTCCTGGAATTGGAGTTACAGACGGTTCTCAGCCGCCATGTGGGTGCTGGGGATCGAACCCGGGTCCTCTGCAAGAGCGGTCGGCGCTCTTAACCGCTAGGCCATCCCTCCAGCCCCAGTTTTATAAAACTTTTAAAAAATTATTTATTTTATGTGTATGAGTGTTATGCCTGCATGTATGTATGTACGTGCACCCGTGTCATGAAATCAGTGCCTGAGGAGAATGGAAGAAGAAGGCATCATATTCCCTGGAACTGAAGTTGGGGACAGCTAACTGCCATGTGGGTGCTGGGAATCAAACCCAGGTCCTCTGTAAGAGCAACCAGTGCTCTTAATTGCTGAGCCATCTCTCCAACCCCTATAAAACTTTATGCTAAAAGATACCATGTAGTTTTCATGTTACTGAGCAAATCTATAATTTTTCATTAATGGTGCAGCCAACTCTTAACAGTAAGTTGTGTAAAATGAAACTATGTTAAATAGCAATAAAGAAATGAATCTGCCTTTCAATAGATATTAATTTTTTAAAATTTATTCTTATGCATGCAAGTGTTTTGCCTGCATGTACATAAATGCACCTGTGTTGTGCAGTGCCTGTAGATCCCAGAAGTGTCTGATTCCCTGGAACTATTGTTAGGCAGGGTTGTTAGCTGACATACAGGTGTTGGTAACCAAATTCAGGTCCTCTGCAAGAGCAGCCAGTGCTCTTAACTGCTGAGCCATCTCTCCAGCCCCTCAATAGACATTTAAATATATACTTTTAACTAAGGATTTAGTCATTTTCATTGTTTGTTTTTGACATGAACACTGGAAGTTACTAGATTTTTAAGTCCTTTTAGTATTCATCAGTTAGGTGGCTTAAGTGGTTTAGGAAATTTTCTATTCTGCAGTAATAGGTTCCTAGCTTGTGTGAAAGCCAAATCGCTGGCCAGCATGCAGTGCAGGAAATGAGTCTTTCATTTCAAAGCTGGCTTCTGCTTCAGAAATAAAACTCGAGTAAATCAGGATTTTGGTATATATTGGTTTTGCTTATAAACACCACCAGTACTTTTTGTCTTAAAACATTTGTTTTAAATGTTATGAAAATAAGAACTTCTAGCTGGGCGTGGTGGCGCATGCCTTTAATCCTAGCACTTGGGAGGCAGAGGCAGGCGGATCTTTGTGAGTTCAAGGCCAGCCTGGTCTACAGAGTGAATTCCAGGACAGCTGGGGCTACAGGGAGACCCTGACTCGAAAAGACCAAAAAATAAAAAATAAAAGAAAAGAAGAACTTCCAGAAAAAGATTCTATTAAAGTTTATTCTTTTTTAAAAAGCAGAGCCAGGTGTGGTGGCAAGTGCTTTTAATCCCAGCACTCAAGTGGCAGAGGCAGAGGCAGGTGGATGGAAGCCAGACTGTTCTAAATAGTGAGTTCCAGGCCAGCTGGGCTGCTTAGTGAGACCCTGTCTTTTTAAAAAGAGAGAGAGCAAGAAGAAAAAGAAGAGGGACGGAGGAAGCGAGGGAGGGAAACTACAACCTTATATAAAATAGTAGCTGTCTAGAGTATTTTGTTGGTTGGTTTTCTTTTGGTTTCGGTGTTTGCTTGTTTGTTTAGAGATTGTTTTCTCTCTGTCTTCTTAAATGCCTTTGGGTTTATGTTACATTTACTTGTAGTTCCAGTGGTCTAGGCACATACGAAAGTGACTATAGGATGCTTCTTATTTATTTATTTATTTATTTTGTAATTTTATGTGTCTGAGTGTACTGTCTGCATGCACCCATGTCATGCAATGCTGTGGAGGTCAGAAGAGGGTGTTGGATTCCCCTGGAACTGGAGTTAAAGACGGTTCTTAGCCGCCATGTGCATGCTGGGAATCGAACCCGGTCCTCTGCAAGAGCAGTCCATGCTCTTAACCACTGAGCCATCTCTCCAGCCCCAGGAAGCTTTTTTAACTAAGGAAGTGGGGGCAGGTGCCCTTTTAGGGTATTGTATCTTGCTATTGTATAAAAACAGATGGCTGGTATTTTCTCAACCTGAAGTAGACCTGATTTCTTAAGTATCTGTTCAATATGTAGTCAAAAAGAAGCAACTTAGTTTCAGCAGGGAAAGTTGAGATCTTGGAACTGACCAGAGATTATTTATTACTATTTTGGCTTTTGTTTATTTTTAAAACAGGTCTTACTATGTAATCCTGGCTGGCCTGGAACTCTCTATGTAGCACAGGCTGGCCTCATCTGCTCTACCACACCTGGCCATTTTTGTCATGTTTTAGATAAATAGGTATATAGCTATAAAAATTAAACTCTGGTCCATTTTTCCCAAGTTCTACAAGCAAGAAGATAGTCATTGAGCCATCTGTATCTGGACATGATATTTTCCTGGTTATTTACAAAATGGACCAAGATTCATGAAAGAGAAAAGGAAATTGCAAAAAATAATTGATTTTCACAAGCCATCTTATAACCTATTTCAGCAGTTAACAGCACTCTACAGGCTGAGGCTGCTCATGAGTCTGAAGTCAGTCTGGGCTACAGAGGAAGACCCTTCTGAAAAAATTATGCTTGAAGTAAACAGTGTAACTTTTTTTTTTTTTTTTGAGACGGGGTCTCCCTGTAGCTCTGGCTGTCCTGGAACTCACTATGTAGACCAGGATGGCCTTGAACTCACAGAGATCCGCCTGCCTCAGCCGCCCAAGCACTGGGATTAAAGGCATGCGCCACCATGCCCGGCAGACAGTGTAACTTTTATAAATAAAAAACTTCTAAATGTAATTTAAAGAGACTGGAGTTAATAGTTCAGTGATAGAATACATGCCTATTAGCATCTATGAAGTCTTGGGTTTAATTCTCTAGCACCAAATAGAAAATGTGATTTTTAGGAAGCAATTTCACTTGTATGTTTGTCTCATTCACTTTTAATTTCTAAGGATACATTTGTGTTACCATACTATTTCCATAGGATAGTGATGAGGAAGATGAAGATGCTGAAAACATTGAGGCCGTAAGCAGTGGCAAAGTCACTAGAAGTCCATCTCCAGTTCCCCAAGAAGAGCACAGTGAGCCAGAGATGACTGAAGAAGAGAAAGAGTATCAAATGGTAAATGTTAAGTTTTGCACCACTGCGAGAACTTACTCTGTTTGTAATTGTTTATAATTATTGAATATCTATCTAAAATTTAAACTGTGAACTCTGAAATAGTTACAAAGTCTTTATGTATAAACTTGCTAGTAAAGCATTTATAAAAAATTCAGATATTATTTCCTAGCACCTTTTTTACCTCCTAAATATCTAGATACTAGCCAGGTGTGGTGGCACATGCCTTTAATCCTAGCACTCTGGAGGCAAAGGCAGGAGGATCTCGGTGAGTTCAAGGCCAGCCTGATCTCCATAGTGAGTTCCAGACCAGCTGGGGCTACAGGGAGACCATGTCTCAAAAAGATTAAAAAAAAAAAAAATCTAAATAGTGAACTACAAAATCACAGCCTGTAGTTTTTTCAAAGCTTCTTAAAATTTTTTATTATTTTTATTTCATGTGTATGAGTGTATTTGGCTACATAATGCCTGTGGAGATTAGAAGAGAGTGTGTGATTCCCTGGAACTGAAGTTACTGATGGTTGGTAGTCTCCATGTGGGTGCTAGGAATCGAACCCAGGTCCTCTACAAGAGCAGCTGGTGCTCTTAACCACTAACCACTAAGCCATCTCTCCAGCCCTGTAAATTAATTTTTAAACCTGTTTCTTAATACTAGTAATAAACTGAAATAATCCTCACTGGGCCAGCAGCTTGCTCCATAGGTAAAAGCACTGTCAGACAAGCCTTATGACCTAAGTTAGATTCTCAGAACTCATAGTGGAAGGCGGAACAGACTCTCAAAAGTTGTCCTCTGACCTTTCTTTACAAAGAAGCTGTGATGAGTGCCACAGTGCCACCCTGCTTACACAGACACAGACACACACACCCCAATAATAGAATAAATTTTAAATGTTTTAGTACATGAGACCCAGCAGCACATTTATTCATCTGTTCTTTTCTACAGTGTTTAAGCAGAAATATTGAGAATGATTAAGAGAATACCTAGAAAAGTAAGTCTAGAAAACATTGGAAATGAACAAAGTTAATCATTTTCTTATATTAAGAGTTCTTTAAAGCCTTTCTTATTTATGAAGTGTACTATCACTCTGTGAGATTAAGAATATAATACACGGGGCTGGAGAGATGGCCTAGCGGTTAAGAGCGCCGACCGCTCTTGCAGAGGACCCGGGTTCGATCCCCAGCACCCACATGGCGGCCGAGAACCATCTGAAACTCCAATTCCGGGAGAACTCCAGTTCCAGGGGAATCCGAGATAAAATATTATCAGTATTTGAAGCCACATAAAATATTCATTTTTAGATGTTGCTGACAAAAATGCTTCTAACTGAAATTTTGCTGGATGTGACAGATGAAGAAATTTATTATGTAGCCAAAGATGCACATCGGAAAGCAACGAAAGGTATATTGTGGGTGTTCTTGCTTTTTGTTGTTGTGGGGGATTTTGACTTAGTTGACTATTTTGGCTTTTTGTTGTCCTCTGGATTTCTATCAAATACTTACCTATTCTCTGCTTGCATGTTTTAACTATTTAGGAAAGATTAGATTGTTAGATTCCAAATTGAAACTATACAAATATTTTTGCTTTATCTGATCTGAACATAAATAGCATCCATGCTGTTGTCCTTTAAAATACATTGTGGAAAATTTCCTGATACTCAATTTATTTCACCTAATTTTTTTTTTTTAGATATCTATGGTATATGATTTCTAATACATTTTGGCAATGAATTTTTAATTATGAACATTGGAGTTTTTAGTTTTGTCAGTTACAATTCTTACAAAGCATCTTCCCCCATGATTTTAGTAACACTTTTAAAAAAAACTGAAAATAAATATTAAATTATGTGCCATATCTCAAAGAAAGAAATACAGTTGTAGTTACCTTTTCCTCATCATAAACCAATTTCAACTCACATCAGAATTGTAATTTCAAAGCCAGACTTGCTACTGGTTTCAAATGAATGTTATGTTTTTAATGTTTCTTTTCTCCCCAAAAAGCAGCAATAGTAGTAGATTTAACAATACCATAGACTCTCATGCCTATGAAATCGTGGCTATTTGTGTTAACATGTTGTTCCTGTTGTTGATGTGATACAAAGCTCCTGCAAAACAGCTGGCACAGTCCAGTGCACTGGCTTCCCTCACTGGACTCGGTAAGTGTTTTCCTTATTTGTGAGAGGGCCTAAAGGGAAAAAGCACACTTATTTTGTCTTTCTACTTGTTCTGTTTTGAAATGGACTATTCCTACTTAGTATGTAAAACTTAGACATCAGGGTTATATCACTAAAAGGTTTATTTTTTTCGACTAATGTACTCATAGTAGAATAATTTTAAATGTGATAGGTAATTTAGTTTATTGGGGCAAGTTGAATGAAAGATTTCCTCATTGATTGCTCCAATGTGTATATCATTTCAAAGTATAATATACATAATTCGTGTTTACTAGGTAATGATGTAGCCATAATAAAAAGTCCCTTTTGAAATCACTGCATACATACTTAAAGGAATTTACCTATGTAGTAATGGTTTTAATTTATTTAATTTACATGAATTATGTTGCAGCAAACCAAGTTTCAACTTAGAGGAAACAGGTTTATATTATAACAGTAGTGTTGTGTTCATAATGATCTATTTGGATGACATATTATTAAAGACTCTAAAGCTTGAATTTGCCTTTTCCACGTCTTTATTTCATATTAATTTCTGTGAGGAACAAGAGAATGGGTAGACTAAAATGCCCATGTCATTTTGATATGGTTACTTCTGGGTGGGGAGTAATTCATATAATGTCTAAACTGTTGAAAATTACAGTATTCTGGTTTTATTAGAGAAAATTTGCTTCAGCTCCTACCTGAACCTAGAAAACCTAGAGCAAACAGTAAAAGAATTAACTTTAGAAATATTTTCACAATCATCTGAAAATTTATTGTAGAAGTTGAATTGGTTAAGCTTTAGTAAGGCTTTACTATTGTCCCGTTAAATACTTGTCTTGATTAGTAGCACAATAAAAGAAAGCCATTGTTATGATTCCTTAGTGGTGAAAAATTTGTGAAATAGTCCAAAGAATAAGATACTAATATAGCCATTGCCTAGGAGTCTGAACACATTTGAATTTGTTTCTCCCCACCCTGAATATACATATTCTTCCAGGAAAAGGCAATGAAAAAAAAGAAATGAGCTTTCTTCTCGGACCTTAAAAAGTTTTTAGTGGATAGCAAAATTTTTCCTTGTGATAGATTGAGCTTTATGCACACAGGTGGACTAGGTGGTTATGGATCAGGAGACAGTGAAGATGAGAGGAGTGACAGAGGCTCTGAGTCATCTGACACTGATGATGAAGAATTACGGCATCGAATCCGGCAAAAACAGGAAGCTTTTTGGAGAAAAGAAAAAGAACAGCAGCTATTGCAAGATAAACAGATGGAAGGTATAGCTTCTAGATTTGTGTAGGGTTTTTTTTTTGGGGGGGGTATCTTTTTGAGATGGAGTCTCCCTCCCTGTAGCACCAGTTGGATTGGAACTTGCTATGTAGATCAGGCTGGCCTTGAACTCAGAGATCTGCCTGCCTTTGACTCTGGAGTGCTGGGATTAGAGGTGTGTATCACCATGCCATGCCTGCTGAGTGCTTTTATTTATTATTATTATTATTTGTGTGTGTGTCTTTTTGAGACAGGGTCTCCCTTTAGTCTCAGCTGGCCTGGACCTCACAGAGTTCTGCCTGCCTCTGCCACCTGAGTGCTGTGTCACCACACCCAGCATGTGCTTTTTTTTTATTTATTTATTTATTTACAGGGTCTCCCTTTAGTCTCAGCTGGCCTGGACCTCACAGAGTTCTGCCTGCCTCTGCCACCTGAGTGCTGTGTCACCACACCCAGCATGTGCTTTTTTTTTATTTATTTATTTATTTATTTATTTATTTATTTATTTATTTTTATGTGTATGGATGTACTGTCTGCATGCAGGTTTATACACCATGTCGTGCAATGCCACAGAGGTCAGAAGAGGGTGTTGGATTCCCCTAGAACTGGAGTTAAAGACAGTTCTCAGCTGCCATGTGGGTGCTGGGAATTGAACCTGGGTCCTCTGCAAGAGGAGCAGTCGGCACTCTTAACTGCTAGGTCATCTTTCCAGCCCTGCTTTTATTTTTTAAAACAAAGTAAAAATGCCGGGCATGGTGGTGCATGCCTTTAATCCTAGCACTTGGGAGGCAGAGGCAGGTGGATCTTTGTGAGTTCAAGGCCAGCCTGGTCTTCAGAGTGAGTTCCAGGACAGCTGGAGCTACAGGGAGACCCCGTCTCGAAAAGACAAAAAAAAAAAAAAACCAAAGTAAAACTATCGAAGGATAGTACTGGAGGTTTGATTATAAATAATAGATTGTATAAGACTGTAATTTATACTACTTTAATTTTGTTATGAAGGTCATTCATCTCAGTCATCATTAGCCAAGCTATTTAGATTATCCTTATTTCGTGTTAAAATTGTTAAAATGAAAACAAAGACTTGTGAAATGACAGGGGTATATTTGTAAAACTACTGAAAAGTACCTAGGATGTTTAGGGAAAATAGATTAGAAATGCTTTATTTAAAATCCTTTACATAAGTATAATTTTTAGCTGTTTACATGATAATATTAGAAATAATGAAAGAGTACTTGAATGTGGTTTTTGAAAAATCTTATTCAGATTCTAGGGAAATTAAGATCTGTTAAATTTTTTCTAAGAGTCACTGATTATCTCTTACTTGCTCTGGACAAAAGGAAATCTTTTCTTTTGTTATATGCACTCCTGTAATCTGCTACTTTTGACTGTACTGTGCAGACTGGTAGCTAGCTAACTGTGTGGAGCTATTTAGTATTTGAAACATAGCTAGCCCTCACCTGTGTGTGCTGTAGGTAGATTGTACTGGATTTTGAACAAATTCTATGAAAAAAACAACAATGTCTCAGTATTTTTTTAGTGATTCAGCGTTAGAATAGTAAATGGTGGGTTAATAAAATAGGGAAATTAATTCCACTTCTTTTTACCTTTTTAATGTGGCTGCTAGAAAGTTCTAGGTTGCTTAACATGGCTTGCACCTTAATTCTGTTAGAGGTAAAACTATTGTTGAATAATCTGGTAGCCTAAAATTAGGTAGCATGGGAGTTTTTCATTTCTTATTCATCTTTTGTTTTCTCTTTGTCTTTTTCTGTTTCAGAAGAAAAGCAACAAACAGAAAGGGTTACAAAAGAGATGAATGAATTTATTCATAAAGAGCAAAATAGTTTATCACTTCTAGAAGCAAGAGAAGCAGATGGTGATATGGTTAATGAAAAGAAAAGAACTACAAATGAAACTACATCAATTTTAGAACCCAAAAAAGAGCATAAAGAGAAACAGAGAAGGAGTAGATCAGGAAGCAGTAGCAGTGGTAGTTCAAGCAGCAACAGCAGAAGCAGTAGTACTAGCAGTACTGTCTCTAGCTCCTCATACAGTTCCAGCTCAGGTAGTAGTTGTACTTCTTCTCGCTCTTCTTCTCCTAAAAGGAAAAAGAGGCATAGTAGAAGTAGATCTCCAGCAGTGAAAGGCAGACGTAGCAGGAGTAGGAGCTACTCTCGCAGAATTAAAATAGAAAGCAACAGGCCAAGGGTAAAGGGCAGAGATAGAAGGAGATCTAATAGAAATAGCCTTGAAAGAGAAAGACGAAGAAACCGGAGTCCTTCCCGAGACAGACGTAGAAGCAGAAGTCGCTCGAGGGATAGACGAGCCAATCGTTCCAGTCGCAGTAGGAGTCGAGATAGGCGTAAAATTGAGGATCAACGTGGAAATCTTAGTGGGAGCCATAAGCATAAAGGTGAGGCTAAAGAACAAGACAGGAAAAAGGAGAGGAGTCGGAGTATAGATAAAGACAGGAAAAAGAAGGAAAAAGAAAGGGAACGTGAGCAGGATAAAAGAAAAGAGAAACAAAAAAGGGAAGAAAAAGATTTTAAATTTAGTAGTCAGGATGATAGATTAAAAAGGAAACGAGAAAGTGAAAGAACATTCTGCAGGAGTGGTTCTATATCTGTTAAAATCATAAGGCATGACTCCAGACAGGATAGTAAGAAAAATACTACCAAAGATAGTAAAAAACATTCAGGTTCTGATTCTAGTGGAAGGAGCAGTTCTGAATCTCCAGGAAGTAGCAAAGAAAAGAAGGCTAAGAAGCCTAAACATAGTCGATCGCGGTCCATGGAGAAATCTCAAAGGTCTGGTAAGAAGGCAAGCCGCAAACACAAGTCTAAGTCCCGATCAAGGTAGTATACTTTTTAAAGTATTTTGTCTGATTTTTTTTTTAATTTGAATTTATTCAAAGTTGAAAGTGTCCTTTGTCTCTCTCTCTCTCTCTTTTAATAAACTCAGTTTGGTATTTGTTAAATGATTTTAAAATAATAATAGAAATCCTATATAAAAGTATTTATTTAAAATTGCAGAATTTTAACTGTAAATACATTTTTATTTTTAAATTTTGTCTTTCCCCTTTTTTTTTTTTCCAGATCAACAACCCCTCCCCGTCGTAAGCGCTGAGGAATGATGTGGCAAGAATGCCATGACGCTGTTTAAAAAAAATTCCATGAGTTTTAAGGGCTTGTCTCATTATAGAGGCACATTGTGGCTGTGTAGGTGAAATCAGAAATTTTTTTTAATATGTAAATAGGTGTACTTTTCAAATGCTGCTCCAAGTTACTTAATAGGATTTCTTTGTATTACATTTTTTTCAAAGAAATAGTACATAATAAGACTATAAATATACCATTCTCTTTCAGCTGTAATGTTCTTAAAATTATTCTTGAATGTACTGTGATGTCAATAAAGCTCTTTAGTTCATTTTTGTTAAACTCTTGCACCTTAATTTTATGATTTTAATCTAAGGAACGTACTTTTATAAAAAGGCAGCTGGAATTTTGTATAACAGGTTTTAGTTTTAAAGGTTCCTCCCACCTTCCCCAAAGAAAATGGTTTTAACCTTATAGTTTGTCAAAGTTTGTAAATTGTACCCATGGACTTTTGTCAAAATCCAACTTCTAAGAGTATGGAAGAGGGCCATCGGCTTTTTTAACCTTTTATTTGGGGGATTTTCAAGTAATATGTTCTCTATGTGTATACAATGTGGTTCACTCCTGTAAAATGAAATTGCTGGAAACAATCAGGCCAGTGCACCAGTGGAGTTACTTGTAATTAACATTGTGTTTGACACTAATAGTTGAGTCTGGAACTATCGTTTATAGTCACCCAGTTCTGTTTAACATGCCTAACACCTTGGGGTTACCATAGAAATAGGATTTAGAAATCAGTATATTTATTTATATTTTAAAAATATAACATAGCCTCAGCTCAATGGAAGAATATTGTGTTATGCAGGATGTGTCGCTTACATTAACATCAGAATGGTCTGATTTTGTCAGTTTACAAAAATTATGATCAGTGAGTGGTCTTGTTTATTAAGTCACTACTCACGACTAGAATGGAGCTGTCAGGGCATTTCAACTTCAGTGCTCGGCTGCTTTCAGGGTCCATTTTTTTTTTTTTTTTTTTTTTTAAGATTATGCACTTAAGCAGTGATAGTTAAATGTTGGGAAACAAATGCTTTTAAATTTTAACTTAAAAAGAAAAAAAAAAGTGCAGAACACAGAAAAGTTTTAAAATATGCTTTCTTACCAGCAATAGTTTATTTAAAAAATAATGCTGAATTTTTGCCAAGATCAGTGTTTCCTCAAAATGAAGAGAAAAATAGATTTGTATGGTGTGCTCTTGTACCTCAACATAGGTTCTTAAATAATTGAGCAGTTATGCATTTATCTAAAGGAAATAAATCTGTGAATAAATGCATGTTTATCAAAATGGCTGTTTACAGTGCATTTAGTTCTGATTTATAAAGTTGCCATTTCACAGGATAACTTTAAAATAGTTTGGAGTTCTATATATAGTTTAGTTATCAGTAACATCTGAAGACAAGGAAAATGTGCAATATTTTTTGTTTTTGTTTTTGTTTTGTTTTGTTTTGTTTTGGTCTTTTTGAGACAGGGTCTTCCTGTAACCCCAGCTGTCCTGGAACTCACTCTGTAGACCAGGCTGGCCTTGAACTCACAAAGATCTGCCTGCCTCTGCCTCCCAAGTGCTAGGATTAAAGGTGTGCGCCACCACGCCCAGCATGTGCAGTATTTTTTATGTAGGTGAGCTAACACAGTGTACTGAAGAATTTAATTTGTAATAGATAAGTTGTATAACATTTTCATACCTTAAAGTGTTTCAGTTCAAACTTCAAGTGAAATATTATTTTCAAAATAAAATTTTACCAAAAACTCTTGCTGGCTCTGAGATACATATACACACGCGCACACACACACACACACACATTTTGGGGGCATATACAAATTAGAGCCAAAAGAAATTTGCCAGTTTCACTTACTGTGCCATATTTGCACACTTTTTAATCATTAAATTTATAATCATTTAAATTAAGACATTCATGCCAGGCATGAATGTGCATGATAGGCGTGATAGTGCATGCTTTTAATCCTAGCACTTGGGAGGCAGAGGCAGGCGGATCTCTCTGAGTTCAAGGCCAGCCTGGTCTACATAGTGAGTTCTAGGACAGCTGGAGCTACAGGGAGACCCTGTCTCAAAAAGACCAAAAAAATAAAAATAAAATAAGACATTCATGATTATTAGTAGGTATATGATATAATTACATTTCAGCTTTACATGTTACATAGTGTAAACCTTAACTAGTAAGATTTTATAAAATAGGGCTTCCATAATTTAGGATGTGAATGAAAAAACTTACATGAAAGATAATTAGATGTAATTGATTATCAGAAATGAATAGATTCATCATCAGAAAATGAATAGATTTGATTAAAAGCTCTTTATGGGGTGGTATGTGAGGGGTAGAGGTCCTGAATTGGGTTCCCAGTACCCCGTTGGATGGCTCACAATTACCTTTAACTCTAGCTCTAGATGATTGGTCACCCTGTTTGACCTCCATGGGCACTCACACATGGCACTCTGTTTTGGCCTCCATGGGCACTCACACATGGCACCCTGTTTGACCCCCATGGACACTCATGTGGCACCCTGTTTGGCCTCTGTGGGCACTCACATGGCACTCTGTTTTGGCCTCCGTGGGCACTCACATGGCATCCTGTTTGGCCTCTATGGGCACTCATGTGGCACCCTGTTTGGCCTCTGTGGGCACTCACGTGGCACACTGTTTTGGCCCCCGTGGGCACTCACATGGCACCCTGTTTGGCCTCTGGGCACTCACATGTGGCATACACACATGTACACAGATTTGTAAGAATGTCTCTTTCCAGTTGATGAGTTGACTCAGTAGGTAAGAGCACTTGCTGCCAACCTTGATCACCTAAGTTCAATCCTCAGAACCACATGGTAGAAAAGAACCACCTCTACAAGTTATCCTCTGACCACCACATGTGCTCTGGGGCACCCTTGCACACACAGACACAAAATAATGTAGAAAAAAAATGTTTTAAATGGTCTCAACATTTCTAGTGTATTTATACTGTTTTTGTGGAGTGGGTGTGAACTCCACCCCATTAAGAGAATAAAATGTAGTTTGGTAGAGGAAACTGTAGAACTTGCTTCAGGTCCCAAAATAAAGATTTCTGTGCAATTTTGTTAATGTACATGTCTTCTGCCTTTGTACATTGGCTGGCTGGCTTTGTTTTCTAATAGTGTAATATCAATAGGTAGTTTTCCAAATATAGTCCATTTTTAATGTAAGTTATTTTGCTTTTTAAAAGAAACATGAAGTATAATGGCAGGTGAACTTTGAGGGTTGTGTGTGTGTGTGTGTGTGTGTGTGTGTGTGTGTGTGTGTGTAGGTTTATGTGTAGGGTCTGTACATGTGAGTGCGGGTGCCCTTGTATGCCAGAGGTGTCCAGTGTCCTGGAGCTGGAGTGAAGGGCAGCTGTGAGCTGGGAATCGAACTCTGGTCGGTCCTCTGGAAGAATAGTATGTTCCTTCAACTGTTGAGCCGTCTCCAGCCTTGAGCTTTACAATTTTTTATTTGGAAATTTTTATTTCCAAATAAATGTGAATGTAAGGCCAAAAGTTCCTATAATATTGCTGTATGCATACATTTAAGCTCTTTTCTCATAAATTAAAATATATTTTAATATGGGGGCTGGAGAGATGGCTCAGTGGTTAAAAACACTGGCTATGCTTGCAAAAAAACCTGGGTTCAAACCCAACACCCACATAGTAGCTAACAGTGGTTCATAACTCTAGTTCCAGGGTATCAGATGCCAGTTCCAGGGTATCAGATACTCTCTTCTGGCCTCAGTAGGCAGTGTACTACTCAGGTGCAATTAATACAGGCATAAGACTCAAACAAAAATAAATTAACATTTTAATATATGGAGATTTCTACAGTGAACTAATTACAGGTTGATAGAACTAGTATTAGAGTTGCTTCCTCCGATAACTCCATGTGCTTTGGAAAATCACTGAATTGCTATGGGCCCCAGTTTCTTCGCCTCTATCAGGAAGGAATCAGAAATGATGACCTCTAAGGTCTTTGAACACCTTGGAGATTTTACCTCTTCAGGTTCAAGATTTATTGTCTTTTTTTGTGTGAGTGTTTTGCTTGGATGTATGTATGTGCAACACATTCATGCCTCTTGCTGTCAGAGGCCAGAAAAGATCGTGAGAGTTACATACTGTTGTGAGCTGCAGTGTGTGCTGGTGCTGGAAACCAAACCTGGGTCCTCTGCTAGAGCAAGTGCTCTTAACTGCTGAGCCATCTCTCTACCCTCCATCAAGTTCAATTTTTTATTTTTATATGCATTTTTTTTATTTTCACATGTGTATGAATGTACTGTCTGCATGTAGGTTTGTGCACCCGTGTCGTGCAATGCCTTGGAAGTCAGAAGAGGGTGTTGGATTCCCCTGGAACTGGAGTTCAAGACGGCTCTCAACCGCCATGTGGGTGTTGGGGATCAAACCCCGGTCCTCTGCAAGAGCAGTCGGCGCTCTTAACTGCTAGGCTATCTCTCCAGCCCCATCAAGTTCAATTTTAAGTAGAACTCGGTTGTAATGTCCAAAATATAAAAAAGGAAATGAACTTTTTCTTGGCTTTTAAGTTAGCATACATGTGAGTTACACTTGTACCATGATGTTTAATATAGTTTCCCTGTAAACACATTGGTTATATTGGCCACATTCTGATAATGGCATGATAGAGTAACTGAAAGTTACCAAATTATGTAGAATTTTTGAGTAAATATTAAAATACACCAGTTAAGCTGAGTAAGAGAATGCAGTAGTATATTGTTAAAGGGGATAAAACTGTCATAGACCTTAAGGAAGTACTTTATTCATTCTAATGAAAAATAGTATGGGGCTGGAGAGATGGCCTAGTGGTTAAGAGCGCCAACTGCTCTTGCAGAGGACCTGGGTTCGATCCCCAGCACCCACATGGCGGCTGAGAGCCTTCTTTAACTCCAATTCCAAGGGAATCCGACCCCCTCTTCTGACCTCCACGGCTTTGCACGACACAGGTGCACAGACCTGCATGCAGACAGTACATTCATACACATAAAGAATAAATTAAAAAGTATGTATTAAAAATGTTAAATAGGTGTTAAGAATTTCCTAGCAAGCGGGGGGGGGGGGGTGCGCATGGTGGCGCACACCTTTAATCCTAGCACCTGGGAGGTAGAAGCAGGCGGATCTTTGTGAGTTCAAGGCCAGCCTGGTCTACAGAGTAAGTTCCAGGACAGTTGGGGCCATAGGGAGACCCTCTCAAAAAGGAAAAAAAAAATTGCCTAGCAAAATAAACATGTATAAGCTACTTTACAACTTAGTTATGAGTAAGCAGAGTTACTCTGAGCAATATCTGTAACAATGGTTATATATTGCATTACAGTCAACACAATTTTAGTTCGGGCTTACCTTATACAAAAACACTTTGTTGATCTGGGTATTCAGATAGCTTTTTGCTTCCTATCATTATTGCAAATTGCTGATTGCATTTGTTGAAGTAAAAACGTGGAAAGGCTTTGAAACTAGTTTGGTACATTTCATGAAAAGTACAGTACATTTACAGGAAGCCCTTAGTACTTTAAACACATTTGCACTGTTGGCTTTCCTTGGATTAACTCAACAGAAACAGGTAGACGAACATACGCATTAGCCTTTGTTCAGAGCTTTTTGCCTCTGTAGAAATGTTCATGTATCTCCAAATGTAAGAATGCTGAATGACATAGCAACTGAAAAGTCTGCAGCCAGTCTTAAGAAGTCAATGTTGTAGCTCAGGAGATAAAAATGAAGGTTCAGGTGGGCATGGTGCACATCTTTAATCCTAGCACTGGAGAGGCAGAGGCAGTTGGATCTCTGAGTTCAAGGCCAGCCTGGTCTACAGAGTGAGTTCCAGGACAGCTGGGGCTACAGGGAGACCCTGTCTCAAAAAGACAAAAAGAAAAAAAAAAGTTCAGTAAATTTCACTCAAAGAATCATTAAAACACTTGAGACTGTTGACAATGTACAGTAATGCCTTACACTTCAGGAATTTACAATTTTTTTTGCATGGGAAGGCCTTTCTGTACAGTTAGTAAAATGTACTGGTAACTCTACTTCCAAATTAAGTTTGCATAAGCTGAGTCTTCTACATGTATGTGTCTTGAATATTGAGTCATTTGCAGAAAATATGCTCTAAATTTGGACTCTTACCGTTTTCTGTATTTTAGTGTCCTGAAAGAGAAGTAGGAAAGTGATTACAGATTTCAGTGGTTGTAAGCATTAGAGTCAGGGTCTTCCAAGAATATATGTCTTTGGGGAAAATAACTGGTAAATACTAATTGTGACATGCTGTTCCAGTTTGGTTCTCTGTTGCTTGATAAAACATGCAAGCTTGGAGCCCTGCGTTGGTGGCAGAACACCTTTAATTCCAGCACTCAGGAGGCAGAGGCAGACTGTCCTCTGTGAGTTCGCTGGGACAAAGGGAAACCCTATCTCAAAAAGCCAAAACAGGGGCTGGAGAGATGACCTAGCGGTTAAGAGCGCCGACTGCTCTTGCAGAGGACATGGGTTCAATCCCCAGCACCCACATGGCAGCTGAGCCCCGTCTGTAACTCCAATTCCAGGATAACTCCAGTTCCAGCGGAATCCGACACCCTCTTCTGACCTCCGCGGCATTGCACGACACGGGTGCACAAACCTACATGCAGACAGTACATTCATGCACATAATAAATAAATAATAAAAAAAGCCAAAACAACAAAACAAGCAACTTGGGGAGGAAAGGATTTCAGTTTATGAGTTACTCTTCCCCAAGGCATGCCAGGACAGGAATGTGGTGGCAGGACCTGAAGCAAGGACCTTGGAGAAATGCTTATTGGCTTGCACAGCCCAGACCCACCTCCTCCGGGATGGCACCGCCCACAGTCGGCAGGGGACTCCTGCGTGGATTAACAATTAAGAAAGTGCTCCAGAGGCATGTCCACAGGCCAGTCTGGTGGAGGAAATCCCCAATTGAAGTTTCTTACCAAGTGACTTCTAGTGTCTGTCAGAGCTGACAAAAACTAGCATACATTCCTACTGTGAGTTTGAGGTGATGAATACGAAAAAGATCTTCATGGTCATTTGTACTGTTAGAAATATATGTATGTTTCACTGCATACACAGTTTGGTAGATGTTGAACTGTAAAGTTAATGTTCAGGTCCACTCAGTAATACAATCATAAAAGTCAGCAGGGGATGGCGAGAGTGGGAACCGGAACCTTTGTGTTTTGGATCTGCTGCGAGAGGGACCGGAAAAGGGGTGGACTCTTGTCGCAATGTGGAGAGGTCGAAAGCTGAGCTCCTGTGGAGTGCTTTCCTTAAAAACGCTTGGGTTTGGGTACCCGAACAGACTAGCCAGTAGGCTTCCACTTACAACTTCGTGGAAGGGTGAGTGTTGGTGTCAAGGTGCTGCAAGCATCGGTACGTGGTGCTGCACGCATGGGTCCTGGTGCTGGCAGTTCTGCGCAGGCGCGCAGGCGGTGGACGGTCAGGGGAATGCAAAAGCCCGGCTCTGAAGCTGGCTCACCGGGATCTTTTGAGTTGACCAAGATTTGGTGTTGCCCCCAAGGAATGGCTACAGTCCTTCTGTTTGTAGGAGCCATCTCGTAGCATTGTCACTGTTTTATTGTACACCTCTCCCCTCGTCCCGTCCCCCCGCCTCGAAAGAATTTAAGGGAGTTATGCTCTTGATTAAGTTAAACATTTCTTCATGCAAATAAGATCAAGAAAGTAACTAATTGCATTTAGTGCTTATAGATTTTTGAACTCCCACTATTAACTAGAGTAGGTTCACGGCTGGAGAGATGGCTCAATAGTTAAGAGCACTGGCTGGTCTTCCGGAGGACTTGGTATCAGTTCCCAGCACCCATATGGCAGCTGACAATCTTCTGTAACTCCAGTTCCAGATAATCCGATACCCCTCTTCTGGCCTCTGCTGGATACGGGTGCACGTACATACATGTAGGCAAAACACGCATTCCCGCCCCCGCCCCCACCCCCAATTTTTTTTAATTTTTATTTATTTTGTATGTGTATGAATGTACTGTCTGCATGCAGGTTTGTGCACCCGTGTTGTGCAATGCCGCGGAGGTCAGAAGAGAGTGTTGGATTCCCCTGGAACTGGAGTTAAAAACGGCTCTCAGCCACCATGTGGGTGCTGGGGATCGAACCCGGGTCCTCTGCAAGAGCAGTCGGTACTCTTAACTGCTAGGCCATCTCTCCAGCCCCCGCCCCATTTTTTTTTAAAGAAAATTAAGCTCATCCTTTACATACATAAAATTATCTACTATAGAGACTGATACGGCATTAGCAATTTTAAAATGACAATAAAGCCAATCCATTTTTGTCCACCTGATAAAATGATTGTGCTTTAAGAAAGTATGGTATATCCTGGCATGGTGGCGCACGCCTTAAATCCTAGCACTTGGGAGGCAGAAGCAGGCGGAACTTTATGAGTTCAAGGCCAGCCTGGTCTACAGAGTGAGTTCCAGGACAGCTGGGGCTACAGGGAGACCCTGTCTCAAAAAGACAAAAAAAAAAAAAAGTATGGTATAAATCAGTATCAGTTATGAACTTGGAGATATAGATAGAAATATGTACCCAATTTTAGCTGATCACCTGTGGTGGACTAGGTGATTTTGTATCATTTGAATCATCCTTTATATATTAATTTTTCTTTTTTTATAAGCCAATGTTTTATTGAAGCTCTGTGCATTTCATACAAAATTACATTACAAATCAAATCCAGACCCGTGCCTCCCTCCCTGTCCCCCCACCCCACCAGAGCCCATGCATTCTGCCAAACATGTTTTTCATCTTTTTCTCAGTCTCTCTCAAAATTCTCGATGTAGAAGTTTACTGTTTCGAGCAGAAGTTCACCATTTCAGTCAGTTCTTTGAAGCAGACTTTTCTGTTGTTTTTGTTGTTGTTGTTCTGTCCAATATGCATCACTCCAAAATATGTACATATGCGTGCCACATATATCATAGGCTTTAGCATCTTCAGTTTACGATTTTTTTTTTTCTTTATTAGGGTGAAAGATGTCATGTTTGAAGGCTCCTCCTTGGCAAGCCCATACCACCATCAGTTCTGCCCTTGTGCTCCACACTAGGGTTTTCCCTTCCCGTGGTCACCAAATGAGGTCCAGTAAGCACCATGTCCTGTCTTGATCTTCCTGTACTGGTCTCCATGATACAGCCTAGGTAGTCCAACAATGGCAGTCTATACTCTGAAGAAGTGGAAACTCCAGTAGTAGCTCAGACCACAAGTTAGATATCTCAGCAGTCCCCATCTGGCACTGAAGGTTTGAGGGATTCTTGGATAGACATGAGTCTTCAGTCCACATTGGAAGGTTGAAAAGCTGTGTCTCATGTCTTTGAAGGATGGCAAAAGCAGTGGCAGCCACAGGGTAGCTGCACTTGCTGGTAAGACAGGCAAAACAACTGTGCTTTTTTTGTTTTTTTACTTTTTTGTCTCTTAACTAAGATCTCAAGTTTTATACCTGAAGTACAATTTCTCAGGCCTTACTATTTATTTCTGGTTATACTTTCCTTTTGGATGTTTAAGGCCATACAATTAGCCCAGATTAACCAAGGTTTCTGTTTTCTAAAGGTTATACATTAATTTTTTCTAAATCTATTAAATATAAATATGCATGGCTTCTATAATCATAAATTAAAAAAAAGAAACAATAATACCATTTCTAAATTTTGTAAGAGGAGCATCAAATCCATACATGCTGGGTGGCTTCAGCTGGCAACTTGACATACCTGAGTAGAGGGAACCTCTATTGAGGAATTTCCTCCATTGGATTGGTCTGCGGCCATGTCTGTGAGACATCTTCTTGATTATTGACTAGTGCAGGAGGCCCAGCCTGGGCAACTGGTCCAGGTGGTTGGATAAGAAAGCAGGTTGAGGGCTGGAGAGATGGCCTAGCAGTTAAGAGTGCCAACTGCTCTTGTAGAGGACCCGGGTTCGATCCCCAGCACCTACATGGTGGCTGACAACCGTTCCAGGGGAGTTCGACCCCCTCTTCTGACCTCTGCGGCATTGCACGACATGGGTGCATCAACCTACATGCAGACAGTACATTCATACACACACACAGTTTTGAATAGGCCAGAAGAGCAAGCCAGTAAGCAACCTCCTTGGTCTGTGCTTCAGCTCTTGCCTCCAGGTTCCTGTGCTGATTTCCCTCAGAGATGAACTGTGATCTGGGAGATGTAAAATAAACTTTCTTCCCCCAGTGTTTTTTTTGTTTTGTTTTTGTTTTGTATTGTTTTGTTTGTCACAGCGACAGACAGTAACTAGGACACCATATTTACTATCAGGGAAACTCTTGAATGAGACAGAGGAACTGTCATGAAGGAGTTGGCCAATGTTAGAAGCAGTCAAAGAGGTGAGAGGACCAGCTTGGGGATCTGAGGAGGTTTGTGGGAAGCTGCAAAGTTTTCTTTGAAAAGCGTGTGGATTGGGCTGGAGAGATGGCCTAGCGGTTAAGAGTGCCGACCGCTCTTGCAGAGGACCGGGTTCGATCCCCAGCACGCACATGGCTGCCGAGAACCGTCTGAAACTCCAATTCCAGGAGAACTCCAGTTGCAGGGGAATCCGACACCCTCTTCTGACCTCCGCGGCATTGCACGACACGGGTGCACAGACTTGCATGCAGACAGTACATTCAGACACATACGGAAATAAATAAAAATAATAATAATAAAAGAAAAGCGTGTGGATAAAAGGCAGGAGGGAATACAGCAAGAAAACGAGATGTTTTAGACCATGTCAAGTTCATGAAAAGCCATGCTTACCTGATAGTGACTACCTTGAGGACTAGAAATTGTCAGAAGCAACATGAGACTCAATGTTTCTTTTTATTATTTTAAAAATATTTTTATGTGTTTGTGTTGTGTGTATTCCATGTGTGAAGGTGTCTGTGGAGGCCAGAGGATGGCAGCAGATACCCTAGAACTGGACTTAGAGAGGGTCATTAGGGGTAGGAAGGTAGATAAGATGGTCCATTTTCTTTTTCTTTTTTTTTTTTTTTTTGGTCTTTTCGAGACAGGGTTTCCCTGTAGCCCCAGCTGTCCTGGAACTCACTCTGTAGACCAGGCTGGCCTGAACTCACAAAGATCCGCCTGCCTCTGCCTCCCAAGTGTTAGGATTAAAGGCGTGCGCCACCACGCCCTGCAGGACATGCTCTTAACTGCTGAGTCATCATACCTCCAGCCCCTGCTTTGTGTCTTTGACATCGTGACTATAGTATGTGAAGGAGAGGTTTTTCTCTGGTCATGTCTGTTTCGAGTTCTCAATGTCTTTGAATACCTTTTTCTCTAGATTTGGGAAATTTTGTGCTTTGGTTTCACTAAGCGGATTCTGTATGTGTGTAGTGTTTATCTCAGCTCTCCTTCTATCCCATGTTATAGAGAGGAAAGTCAACAACAGGGAAATTTTGTTTTGTTTTGTTTTTGGTCTTTTTTGTTTGTTTGTTTGTTTGTTTGTTTGTTTTTGGTCTTTTCAAGACGGGGTCTCCCTGTAGCCCTGGCTGTCCTGGAACTTGCTCTGTAGACCAGGCTGGCCTTGAACTCACAAAGATATGCCTGTCTCTGCCTCCTGAGTGCTAGGATTAAAGGCGTGCACCATCACGCCCAGCTGTTGTTTTTTCTTTTTTTTAAGCAATGTTGAACGTTATCATGGATGAAGAAAAATCAGCAAAGAAATACAGTTTGAACAAAATAAAACAAATATATATTGGAAACTAAAGCCTCAATTAAAAAATAACAAAGTAGAAAGTATTACCAACAGAATCAACTGAGCAGAATAAAGACTATCAGGCCTGGATGACAAGGCTGTCCAAATATTGTATTCAAAAATCAGATGTGTTCTCATGCTTATTTTTTTTTCTTTATGGATTTGATGCTCCGCTTACAAAATTTAGAAAGGGTATTGTTTCTTTTTTAAAATTTATGGT
Organism: Rhizomys pruinosus; assembly: GCA_009823505.1. Taxonomy (NCBI): domain Eukaryota; kingdom Metazoa; phylum Chordata; class Mammalia; order Rodentia; family Spalacidae; genus Rhizomys; species Rhizomys pruinosus. The sequence goes on along the minus strand of VZQC01011281.1, from coordinate 3,033,693 downwards.
TCTAGAAGCCATGCATATTTATATTTGCACTTCTCTGTTGTTGACATTCCTTTCTTGGTTGGTCATCTGCTTGTTCATATCCTTTTTTGGGGTTATTGTTTTTTTAGATAATCTTTTTTATTTTTAATTGAATTTTGTGTATTTTATACATAACATCTCAATCAATCTTAATCATCTTTTTTTTTTAATTTTTTTTTTTATTTCTGTATGTGTATCAATGTACTGTCTGCATGCAGGTCTGTGCACCCGTGTCGTGCAATGGGAGTTTCAGACGGCTCTCGGCCGCCATGTGGGTGCTGCGGATCGAACCTGGGTCTTCTGTAAGAGCGGTCGGCGCTCTTAACCGCTAGGCCATCTCTCCAGCCCAATCTTAATCATCTTTAAGACTGCCTTCTCCATTGACAGCCTCTCGCAGCCCCCCAACTGGAATTCATACATTCCTTCATTGGTGTTAGTGTCCCCAGCCATTATTCCTCAGTGCAGGTGCATCCACTGAGATCTAGTCAGTTTATGAAGAGTCCCCAGCTTTAAGAAGACCAGCTCTTCCTCACTTAACAGTAGTCAGCTGCCAGTATTTCTTCAGCCAAGATTGGGTTCTACTGCCCATTTCCTCAGTTCCATGCTGGGTTTTTGTCTGGTGGAGTTTGCACAGGTTTTGTGCCTGTTGACACCATTCCTATAGGTTCATATGAGAAGGGTCCCAGGTTCTTGTAGGAGTCTATTTCCATATGGTCATGCATCACCTCCTTGACTCTTAGAATCTTTTTTCCCCTCTTCTGCAATGGCCCCTGACCCTGGGTGAGTGAAGCTTAATACAGGAGACCTGACCATGGACTCACACTCTGCAGACTCTTAATCTCCACAGTTTGGGCATTTATGACCTTTTGAGTTCCTGATCCTCTGTTGCATGAGGGAACGTCCTTAATGAAAGTTAAGAGATTTATTAGTGTCCTCTTGGACCTTTGATCTATGTTGTGTGAGCCTTGGGTGTACATGTTGCATTCTAGATGTGCCAGTTAGGCTTGGGCAATTCACAGGCAGGATGTGTCTATGACCAGTTGTACTATGTAATAGTCTTCATCTGATGCAAAAGAAGCTTCTTTGATGAGTGGTGTCTGGGATATTTGTCTGTAAATATAAGGATGCATATTTGGCCCTTAGTATTAAGTTACATTAGTCTAGGGATGTGACAGCCTTGGGAATTTCTCTAAGATCTATGTGTATTTGACTATGTGTACAGTGCCACGCATGAGTTTCCTCCCATTGAGTAGGCTTTAAGTCCAATTAGGTAACCATTGATTGCCCCCAAGATAAAAGTGCCACTACTCTACTAATGTCATACACATTGATGTGGATATTTGGTCTGAAAGCTGGTGTTGGACCATCTATTGCTGTCCTTCCTTAGCAGCTTGCGTAGTGCTCTCCAAAGCTGTGAGCCAGCCTTCAGGGGAGGTGGCCTCCAGGTCAGTTCCATTTCCATTGCTCCAAATCCATCTCTGAAGTATGTCCTATCTTCAGCAGTAGGGTCATACCTTTGGGATCTGGAGACAATCAAAGGTTATGACAAGAGCCTATGTAATTTTGGGAGTCTCTTGGACTACCATAGCCAACAACTCAAAGGAAATTTTTTCCTGTCTGGCACTATTTCTTGTTATATAGCCTTCAGCTATGCACATACACTCATGTAGAGATATTGTATGTATAATTTGTCATTAGATTATTAGACTAATATGATTCCCTCAGGTTTTCTATACTAGCTAGGCATTATTTATCTCTCCTCTCTCCCTCTTTCTCTCTAACCCTCCCTCCATGCCTTCCCCATTTAAAGTATCCCCATTTCCCATTTCTCCCTTGATATACCAGTCTCCTATGGTCCCACCTCTCTTGAGCTCCTTCTTTCCCTTTAGCCCCAAATTTCCTTCTATAACCTTCTTCTCCCCTCCCTTTAAACACTCTCATTTTATCCATTCCTTCCTTAGTAACCTCTGTCTCCTGTTCTTTCAGGTTCTCTCTTTTCTTTTTCCCTACCTGGTTCCTGCAGTTACATCAGGATACATACTCACCTATAAGGAGGTGGTATTAGGATCCACAAATGAGGAAGAACATACATCATTTGTTTTTCTGAGTCTTCACTTAGCATAACATTTCTAGTTCCATCCATTTTCTTGCAAACTTCATGATTTTGTCTTTCTTTACCACTGAACAGAACTCCCACTGTATAAATGTACCACATTTTCATTATCCACTCATTATCCCACAGTTGAGGGGTACTTAGGTTGCTTCTGTCTCTTCGCTATTGTGAAAAGAACAGCAACAAACATGGATGTGCAAGTATCTGCAATAGGATGAATCCTTAGGTTCATTGTTAGATTTTTTTTGGGGGGGTGTCTTTTTTTGAAACAGGGCCTCCTTGTAGCTGTAGCTGTCCTGGAACTCGCTATGTAGACCTGGCTGGCCTTGAACTCACAGAGATCTACCTGCCTCTGCCTTCCCTGAGTGCTGGGATTAAAGGCGTGTACTACCACGCCCAGCTCATTTTTAGCTTTTTTTTTTTTTTTTTTTTTTTTTTTTTGTCTTTTTTGAGACAGGGTCTCCCTGTAGCCACAGCTGTCCTGGAACTCACTCTGTAGACCAGGCTGGCCTTGAATTCACAAAGATCCGCCTGCCTCTGCCTCCCAAGTGCTAGGATTAAAGGCGTGCGCCACCACGCCTGGCTTCATTTTTAGCTTTTTAAAAAGCTCTCCACAATGCTTTCTATCCCACCAGCAGTGAATGAGCAGTGCCCTTTCCCTACATCTCTCCAGCATTAGGTATCATTTGTTCTCTTTATCTTAGCCAGTCTGACTGGGGTAAGATGACATCTTATTTTTAAAGTGGTTTTCATTTGCATTTCCCTGATGACTAAGATTGAACAGTTTTAAAGATTTTTCTTAGCCATCTTTCCTGGGGATATGAGAACAGATATCTACTTGCCTAGATAGGGAACCAAAGACAGGACTACCAATCTCAACTATTTTGTACATAAAAACAGGCCAGTGATTTGTAATTGGACAGGAGGCCTCTGTGTATGGGCCTCTTTCAGACAACCCCAGGACATCTCCTTACTCCATAGCAGGGAGGCCTCCTTGTCTTCCACCCCTCTTTTTTTTTGTTTTTTTTTTTCGGTTCTTAGCCTCAGCCTTTAATGGCTGCGCTATCCCCACAGCCCCCACCCCTCTTTTAAAAAATTTTTTTTTATTTTTATGTGTATGAGTGTATTGTCTGCATGTAGGTTGGTGCACCCATGTCGTGCAATGCTGCAGAGGTCAGAAGAGGGTGTCAGATTCCCCTGGAACTGGAGTTAAAGACGGTTCTTAGCCGCCATGTGGGTGCTGGGGATCAAACCCGGGTCCTCTGCAAGAGCAGTTGGTGCTCTTAACCGCTGAGCCATCTTTCTAGCCCTCCACCCCTCTTTTAACCCTTTAATGAACTGCAAGTCATGATTTAAAACCTTCCAGAAACTCACAAGCACATTTGGATCTTCATCAGTTTTCCCCCAAGAACTCCAGCTTGACACAAGTCCCCCAGCATTTGTTTTCTGGTAACACCTGCACAATCCATTTCTCTTTCTCTTTCTCTCATTTTCTCCCAAGTGCTTTAGCACCTTACAAATGTGATTTATATGCCAGACTAGACACTCAGTAATGTCAAAACAGCCTATCCTATCTTGTAAAGATAATGTCCCAACATAAGCCTCAGGAAAGCCACTAAAATCCAATGCTAGTTCCCTGCTTCCTGCTGAATCAGCTTTTTCTTTCTTAACTCTCCTGTGAATAGTTCTGTCTTGCTGGGTGAACTGGTCATCAAACACTGCTCTTATTCCCAGTTCCTTCAGTACTGCCTGACTTTCCTATGTTGTCTTCTATTCCCTGATATTCACGGAGACCTGGCCAGGAATAAGCACATATTCCGAACGGCTTGTAGTAAGTCATTCCATGTGGAACTGAGTTACTTCATACAGCTCAGGCTATGCAGCTTTTGTCTGAAGGAGTGGTGGATAATTCTATTTCCGTTTCTCTGCCTCTACACCACTTAGACTAATCTGCATGTCTTACAGCCTCATGAGCCAGGGTGTACCAGGTTCTTCCACTGTTTGCTTAAAAGTCTTTTCCAGTTCAAGCAATTGGGAGACAACACCCCCTTACCACAGCCTCTTGCACCAAGCCATTTTTAAGGTCCCCATCTGTATGCTGAACGATAGATGTTCCATTTCTCTCTATAAAAGGTCAGATCTGAGAGTTTTTTTTCTGTCACCTTTACCTTGCTCTTTTCCTCATTATCTGACTCTTCCCACAGACTCCAACTTTTTGGATCCCAGGAATGGGTTGGCTCTTGGGCACACATCTAACTTGCATTCTCCCTTGCAGTCTGCCAAGGGAGAAGCCAGTGCCTCCATCTCATCTTTTCACCCTTTCCTTTCCAGCCAGAAGCTGATGGAGTAGCTACCCAGGGCATGTCCTTTCATTTTGTAATTCCTCCTTTACTTAAGACAAGTTCTTTCTCGGAAGACAGCTAAGCTTCATTTGCCTGTCTTATCACCCAAAACAGACACCACTCCACTGATGCCATAGCCAGCTTAAGATCTTGTCCTCTACATGCTACTTCCAGGACTGAAGCACATTCTTCAATCTATCACCTATTTCAGGGCCATCCCTATACTCACAAGGAGGATATGCCATCCTATACCAAGTATCCTGGGATTCCCCACAAAGATGCCCCATGCATAAATAGCTTGGCTTTGGATTATCACCCATCTCATGAAGTCTGCAGCCACCACTACAGTAAAGAGCTCACCATCCTGTATCACGTGGGGAAATCCCCTATGTATGCCCCAGCTCAGCCGCATGTCTCAGTACCCATGGCAGGGGCCATGCCACCATGGCACTGTATTAGTTTTCTGCTCCTCCTCAATTCATCTTTGGCTCTGTTGGTTCCTATTTGAGCGCCAAGTATGCTGTGTGAGACTCTTCTAGGGAGATAAGAACAAACATCTACTCACCCCAGATAAAGAACCCAAAACAGACTAAAGTAACAATACAACCAAAGCCCAATTTGGTAAACCAATGAGTTTATTAGAGTTACCCACAGGATTATGTGTGAGAGGTTACTTACAGGAGCAGGGACCACTGAAGCTGAGCCCAGCATGATGAGGACTCAAGGAAACTGCAACTCTGGGGCTCTTGGCGCAGGTCACTTACAAACAATCTGGAATCAGAGCCTATCATGCTCAGCAACTGTTACTGCTCCTGTAATATTGGGGGAGGCCCCTTGTGAATCTTGTTAGTTTTTCCTTTCCCAACTTGTAAGGCTCATGTACTTCCTGAGTCTCATAATCAATCCTCCCTCCTCTCTCCTGGAGGGAATGTTTCAACTCAGAGGAAGTTGTTCTATAATACCTCCTTGAGTTTTTAAATTTAATTTAATTTTTTATGTGTATGAATGTACTGTCTGCATGCAGGTTTGTGCACTTGTGTTGTGCAATGCCACTGGAGGTGAGAAGAGGGTGTCAGATTCCCCTGGAACTGGAGTTAAAGATGGTTCTCAGCTGACATGTGGGTGCTGGGAATTGAACCCGGGTCCTCTGCAAGAGCAGTCAGCGCTCTTAACTGCTAGGCCATCTCTCCAGCCCCCCTCCTTGAGTTTTTTAAACTTAAATTTGTTTGTGGGTGAGTGGGAGTGTATATGTGGATGATTGTGTGTGTGTGTGTGTGTGTGTGTATGTGTGTATGCATGCATAAGGGTGTGCATGTATGACTGTGTGCATGTATGTGCATATGACTGCATATGGAAGCCAGAAGACAGGGGATGTCTTCCTCAGTCACTGTCTACCTTATTTTTGAGACAGGGACTCTCCCTGAACCTGAAGCTCACTGATTTGGCTGGGCCGGTTGGCTAGTGAGCTCCAGGGATCCCCCTTTCTTTCTCCTCTGGCCATCCAGCCATGCTTTTCCTCCAGTTTCCCTGTCTTCTCCCTTTATCTTAGTCATTTACTACTTCTACACTTAACACATTCTATAGTAGGTTTGCCATTTTGAGTTCCATGACTGTTGGTGATATATTAGTGGGTTGAAATAGATTTTACGCGTATTTCTATATCTTGTATGGTTGACGTTGCTGCTTCAGCAGTTTCCTCTTTCCAAGTGGTACTGGGGATTAAGTGTTCCAGAGTAGGCTTTTCAATAAGAAGATTCCCCTTCAAAACCTTGAAGAGAGATCTAAATCAACAGATGTGCAAACCACAACACAGAAATGCAAGAAACATGAGAAAGACAGGAAGCACGGCTACTGCAAAGACCATGCTTCCTTAATTACTGAACTCAAAGATGCTGAGAAAGGTAAAATGCCAGATGAAGACTTCAGGGGTTTTCTGATAAAAATGATCAATGATGACAATTCCAGTCTGCCTGAGAGATTGCCTTAATCTGACCTCCCCGTGGGGGTGAGCTTCCCAAATTGCACCATCCCCAACCACCTGTAACTACAGCTCCAGAGGTTCCAGTGCCCTCTTCTGGCCTCTATGGGCACCTGCATACATATCATATATATATATATATATATATATATATATATATATATATATACAAATACATGTAAGTAACAGTAAAATTTTACAAAAACTAGTAACAGAAAAGGTTATATGTATGCATATTAATCTTGGTTAGACATTTCTGGTCAGATGGTAGAAAATAAGATCTTTATTTTATTTTTAAGTAAAATCCAAAATTAACAAGCTCTCGTTAATTTTGTGGGTGAGTGGGAGGGTATAAAAATACGATATAAAATTTCTTCAATTATATGTGTACACCAGGATAGTATGTGATTTCCTCTAGGTATTTAATCTTTGTTTTCAGGTTACTCGGGGAACCAGCTCTCTAGGAATCTGCAGATTAAACCATGGGCTTTCAATGAACACAGGACCATGTGGTTCAGATCCTATAGGATGATCTTTTCCTGTTGGGCCAGAATTAAAAGTTACAGGTGAGTTTGCTCACTTTTCTAGTAAAGAGTTAAATAATCTGTGCAATAATAGTTTAGTGCTGATTGTGAGCATTTGTTGTTGTTGTTGCTGGTCTTTGTTTTTTGAGACAGGGTCTCCCTATAGCTCCAGCTGGCCTGAAACTCCCTATGTAGACCAGGCTGGCCTTGAACTCACAGAGATCTGCTTGCCTCTGCTTCCCAAGTGCTGGGATTAAAGACATGCACCATGATGCCTGGCTAGCATTGCTTGTGTTTAATAAACTTGTTCCGTAGGTAATAACTCATACTGTGTGATTAAAGTAGCTTTTGTTTATTTAAATATTTTATTTAGTATTTATTTATTTTTATTTTTTTAATTTTATTTATTTATTATTATGTGTATGAATGTACTGCCTGCATGTAGATTTGTGCACCCGTGTCATGCAATGCCGTGGAGGAACTGGAGTTAAAGACGGTTCTCAACCACCATGTGGGTGCTGGGGATAGAACCCAGGTCCTCTGCAAGAGCAGTCGGAGCTCTTAACTTCTAGGCCATCTCTCCAGCCCTATTTATTTATTTATTTATTTATTTATTTATTTATTTATTTAATGTGTATGAGTATTTTGCCTGTGTTGTATAATGCCCACGAAGGCCAAAAGAGTGTTCCAGACCCCTAGAACTGAAGTTACAGCTGATTGTTAGCTGCCATGTGAATGTTGGGAACTGAACTTGCTCTTTATAAGAGCAGCCAGTGCTGTTAACTGCTGAGCTGTCTCTCTAGCCTCAATTTAAATCTTCTTAGCTAATTTATTTTATAACAACTTATAGGTTTGGCAAACTTTACTTTCACAGAAAAGTTGGTTGAAAGACACAGTGTATAGACATGTACATCCTCTGTTCAACTTCTGAAAAGACTTGTAAGAGAATACTAGGCACGTACCTTCCCAGGATAACAGCCCACTTCCATCCTGACTAGCACCTTTTTTCTTTAATAAACTCCCTCTATTTCTATACTAAAAAAAATAATGCCAGGCTTGGTATTACATACCTTTAATCCTAGGACCCAGGAGGCAGAGGCAGGTGAATCTCAGTGAGTTGGAGGCTAGCCTGGGCTACATAGTGAGCTCCAGGCCAACCAGGGGTACACGGTGAGACCCTGTCTTAGAAACAAAAATGAAAAAGAAGACTACACTACTTGGAGAAGTGTCTTTACTTCTCTGTAGTATCTGTGTGATTGAACACAATAATAATATGATTAGGCAGAGATTCTTGGTAGTAATCCTAACTCAGGGAATTAATTTTTTTACTTGTATTTTATAAACTTGTCTCTTATCTTGTGAAAAATCCCTCAGAGCATCAGTTAAGACCCACTGTTTCTAAGTATGTGGTCTGAGATAAATGAGCACCTTTGAGATTGGGTGTGTGTGGAACTGTTCTTTAACTGAGCAGCTGCCTACTGTTGTCATGTGTTAGATCAGTTCTAGATGACTGAGGTTTTGTCTTGATCATGGCAAAGGAAACTCATATTCCTAAGAAAGTGTTAGAAAAAAGGTGATATTTTCATTTTTAAAAATTTAATTACATTTCTAGGGATCGGGCAGGACACAGGTGCCACAGTGGTCTTGTGGAAATCAGTGGACACCTTGCAGGACTGAATTCACACCTTCTACCATGTGGGTCTTTCCGGTAGAGCTGAGGTTGTCAGGTGTGGTGACAGGCTACTAGCTATCTCAGCGGCCCTTGCTTCTTGTTATTTATTTATTTATTTATTTATTTATTTATTTATTTATTTATTTTTGTCTCTTTGAGACAGGGTGTCCCTTTAGTCCCAGCTGGCCTGGAGCTCACTATGTAGACCAGGCTGGCCTTGAACTCACAGGGATCTGCCTGCCTCTGCCTCCCAAGTGCTGGGATTAAAGGCAAGTGCCACCATGCCCAGCTTAAAGACGGTTCTTAGCCGCCATGCGGACGCTGGGAATCGAACCCAAGTCCTATGCAAGGGCAGTCAGTGCTCTTCACTGCTGAGCCATCTCTCCAGCCCCCTCTTCTTGCATTTAAGAAAAAGAAAAAGTGTAATGACTATAGAATGTCACTATTTTTTTCTGACTTAACCTAATTATCTTTGACCAGGCAGGACTTTGTGGTGTTTTTCCACACTGTACCTATGATTCAGTAAAGTCTCTCTTTTTTATTTTGCTCCCATTCTCATATGATTAAAATGTGAGTTCAAATTATATACTTTCCCTGACTCTTTTCCTTCAGATTATCTATTTGTCAAATGTCCTCTGAGAACTTGCTTTGTTCTAGGAACTATACTAATCACAAGGAGTGAAATGGGTTGCAAGACAGTCCATACCTTGCCTTCATAGTGCAGAGTCCAGAGGGTGACAGTCATGACCACATGAGATTTACAGTCCCACGAAGAAGGGCAAAGCAATGTGGGAGTTAAACTCGGGATGTAGGCATCAAGGTAGATGTTTGTGGATGACATTTCATTTAAACTAACATCTGAGGGTGAGTAGAGCTTAGGTATTTGGTAGAAGAAAGCAGAGAATGTGGGGAATGTACTAGACAGAAGAGTCCCTAATATGCCAGGTGTGTTAGGAAAGCACATGGCCACTTCAGAGAGCCAGACAAGCTATGTGGCTAGGTGGAGGATGAGGAGAGCACAGGATGAGTTTAGAGAGGAAACACTGCATCTTCTGAGCTTTGTCAGTCATGCCAAAGATTAGTCTTCTGTCTGATGGCAGTGGAAGACTTGAATGCATATTATGTAGGAAAATAATGTGATTAAATTTATGTTTCAGAATAATCTTTCCATACTTCCTCATGGAAAACAAATTGGAAGGTGCTGAGGTAGGGAGCTACCAGAATTATTAGAAGATTGGGAGCTGGAGAGATGGCCTAGCGATTAAGATCGCTGACTGCTCTTGCAAAGGACCTGGGTTCGATTCCCAGCATCCTCATGGCAGCTAAGAACCAACCACCTTTAAGCCTGGCGGGCATGGTGGCGTACACCTTTAATCCTAGGCAGAGGCAGAAGCAGGCGGATCTCTGTGAGTTCAAGGCCAGCCTGGTCTACAGAGTGAGTTCCAGGCCAGCTGGGGCTGTAAGAAGAAGATTTGGATGATAGTCCAGGAAGAGATAATGACCTGGTCTGGGATGATAGAAGTAGAAATGGAGGGAAGAAGGTAGAGCTGCCTGTGCTCAAAGCTTGGCAACCATCTACTGATTTCTCTGAACTTTTCTTATCTATAAAGTAAAGATGACGGTAGAGTTATCTGAAGAGGACATGGGCAGAGTTTTTAGATAGTACCTGGTATTTAGGAAGTACTCAAATGATAGCTATAATAATGATTATAAGTAATATTAGTAATAATAATATATGTGACTCAGACAAATTTTATAGAACTTCACTTTTAGTTGTAACTTACTTTAAAACCCAGTTAGTTTTATTTCTCTATAAAAATATATGAGTCCTGTGTTTATGAGGAAACTTAGACCTTAACGTACCCAAACTGAGCCATCTATATATTCATATTTATCTACATATTTAGAATCTGACAAATGATTCATAATATCTTTCTACAGTGTGTCCCAGTTAACATAGTTTAGAATATCAGCATTTACCTGCCTTTCTGTTTTTCTCTCCCGGGCCCTCTTGGGAAAGACTGTATAACACTTCACAAACAACCGTGGACAGCAGGGAGGTGAAAACCTTCCTGGCCCTGGCTCACGAGTGGTGGGAGGAGCAAGGAGCATTTGCCGCTCTTCACTCGATGAACGATCTGAGGGTGCCGTTTATTAGGTAAGGAGCTTTGAAATCTTCAAAAGTGTATCTTTTAAATTTAAAAAATTTACTTTTTGCATTCTTGTCCCTTTTGCTTATATATAGGTTCAAATTTTTGCATTTTAGGTTTGCTTTGGAGATTAAGGAGATTCTCTTCAGGGCCCAGCATTGTTTGGTAAAACCCAGAACCTACTTGTGTAACTCCAGCTCCAGGGGATCTGACAGCCTCTTGGGGACCCTGCGCTCATGTGCACTTCCCCTTCCAACACATACATAATTTACATTTTTTAATTTAAAACCATTAACCTGTAGTAACAATACTGAAAGCCTAGGTAGCTTTCATAACTTAACTAGAAGCAGTTTGGGCCCTATCAAGTTCATTAAAATTCAGTCATTTGGAAAGGAAGCTTAAGTCCTATGTGTTTGCCGCCATTTTATAGCTACTGACCTACAGTGCCCCCCTCCTCCCAGTGACCTTTATGCAGTTTCTAGTAAAGAGAATACTGCAGAAACAGATTGATTCAAGTTTTTTGTTTTTGTTTTTGTGGTTTTTTTTGTTTTTGTTTTTTTGTTTTTGTTTTGAGAGCCTACATTATACTTCTGGGGCCTGACGCTGAAACTACTTAGATGAATGCAATGGGCCATATGTCTCAGTGGGAGATAAAGAAAGGCAGGAGTTGGGCAGGGCCTGCTTGTCTTGGGTGCGGTTTGTTTCAGTGCACTTTCCACGTGATTCTGTTACATGCTAAGTTTGAGAACTGCATTCAAACTTCTGTTGACATCCTCATTTAGATATCACAAAACAGATCATGTAACTCTGTGAAGGCATGACTACAGGTTTAGATCTTATTTTCATCATAACTGGAAGCCATCAGGAACAAATACTGTGGTCTCAAATTATAGAGGAGTCATTTTCTGCCTGTTTGAAGAAGAGATTGAACTTCATTTGAAATGGATCCTGTATATTAGAACATCACAAAGTGATCTATTTAGCTAAGGTCTGGGTTAGTCTAAGAATTCAGTTAATTTTACTAGCAATGTTAGATATCCTAAGATGTTCATTATATATATTTAATTTAAATTTATATGTAGTCCAATTTAAAGCTTACAACACTAGTACGTGTGTACCAATTTGTGTATGTGCATATGCACATATATTTGTGTGTGTGGTAAAGAATTACTATGATTATCCTGGAAATAAGCTTATGTTATTTGGATTTAGGTTTGCATATTCATATATGATAAACTCTACTAATATAGATTAAAAGAGATGTAATAAAAAAGGGAATATAGAAAGTGGCAATACATATAGGTCTCCCTTCTGCATCTCCCATCCACCTGTAAAATAATGTGTGAAGTCTGTCTAGCAATTGCCAACATAGCCAATACAGTTTGTTCTTAATTTTAAAAAGTATTTTTATTTTTAGCCGGGCATGGTGGTGCACACCTTTAATCCTAGCACTTGGGAGGAAGAGGCAGATGGATCTTTGTGAGTTCAAGGCCAGCCTGGTCTACAGAGTGAGTTCCAGGACAGCTGGGGCTACAGGGAGACCCTGTCTCAAAAAGACAAAAAAATATATTTTTATTCTTATGTCTATGAATGTTATGCCTACATGTATGTGAGTATACTATGTCATGCAGTGTCCATGGAAGCCGGAAGAGGGTGTTGGATCCCCTACAACTGGAGTTATGGATGGTCATTAGCTGCCATGTGGGTGCTGGGAATAGAACCCAGGTCTTCTGCAAGAGCAGCCAATACTCTTAACCACTGACCGGTTTCTCTAGCCCCAGAGCTCTTATATTTGTACCTCATACTGCTGAGACAATTTGATTAAAAAGATATTTAAATAAAATTAGATTAATCTAAACTAGATTCCTTTGAATTTTTTCTTTGGATTTTTTTTTTTTTTTTTTTTTTTTTTTTT
>VZQC01011281.1:2988003-3012846 GCA_009823505.1 Rhizomys pruinosus | reverse complement strand
TGTGGGTGCTGGGGATCGAACCCGGGTCCTCTGCAAGTGCAGTCGGTGCTCTTAACTGCTAGGCCATCTCTCCAGCCAAAGAGACCCTATATATTTTTTTAATTTTTTTAAATTTATTTCTTTTATGTGTATGAATGTACTGTCTGCATGCAGGTTTGTGTACCCGTGTCATGCAATGCCGCGGAGGTCAGAAGAGGGTGTCAGATTCCCCTGAGACTGGAGTCAAAGACGGTTCTCAGCCGCCATGTGGGTGCTGGGGATCGAACCCGGGTCCTCTGCAAGAGCAGTCGGCGCTCTTAACCGCTGAGCCATCTCTCCAGCCCCGAGACCCTATATTTTTTAAAACAACCATTGTTTACCATTATTGCATGAAGTATGATACTGTAGAGCTCAGATTAGATATTCATGAGTGATTCCTAGTAAGATTTAAGAATATGAGAGTTGCCGGGCATGGTGGCGCAGGCCTTTAATCCTAGCACTTGGGAGGCAGAAGCAGGCGGATCTTTGTGAGTTCAAGGCCAGCCTGGTCTACAGAGAGAGTTCCAGGACAGCTGGGGCTACAGGGAAACCCTGTCTGGAAAAAAGACCAAAAAAAAAAAAAAGAGTTTATGGCTGAGTGTGGTGGTGCACGCCTTTAATCCCAAAACTCAAGAGACAGAAGCAGGCAGATCTCTGTGAGTTCAAGGCCAGCTTGGTCTACATAGTGAGCTCCAGACCACCTGAGACTAAAAGGAGACCCTATTTCCAAAAGGCCGAACAAAAAAAAGTGAGCATTTATAGCAAAATACTACACAGTGTAGTGATATGTGTACTCCAGTATTGCAGGCTCTCCTTTCTAATTTTGTATCCAGAGTGGGATTTGAGATATATTATTTCTTAGAGACAGATAGACAGACAGACATCGATCCATAAGATTATTTTGAAGGCAATCTTTGGCATTTCATCCCCACTAGGCTAATGAGACTGTGTAAAAGAGGGAGGGACATTAGTGCCCTTGTTGCTTTTGAGAATAAACATAGGAAACACCATATTGTCATTAAAAAAGGCAGACTCAATACTATCATAAATGGCTTGGTTTCATCTATGTGTTTATCTTGATTCCTTCATAATCCATACACAAATGAAATCAAATCAAGTCAAAATGCTTAAACCTTAATATTTTTGTCAGAGAGCACTTGTTGGCAGTGCTCCCCAAGTCAAGATGTATGGTAGCATACTGTGTCAAACACGTTAGACAGGCTCAGCATACAAATGTGGGCATGTGACATGTAAGCCTGTGTTCATTTATTTATTTTACTATAAAGTATTTAATACATACCAAAGAGTATATATAATACAAACATATAATAGCAAAAAAGATTTTTAAGAATTGAAAGCCTTGGTATATAGACTCAGTGAGTATGTCTTATAACAGATTGCCTGTAATAATGGATTTCCCAAGAGAAAAAAATATATACTATTTTGGTAAATTCTATCATATTCCTACTTATGTATCTTAATTGCACTTAAATCATTTGGGAAAAGCAGAGAGGGGGAAGGCAAGCCCCCATGTAACCGATAAGCCTAACTTTTACATTTTGCTTCAATTTTCCCCTCTGTGTAAACTTCCTTCTTTTAGCCTAATGGATCCTTATTCATTACTACAATCAACAAAACACAGCTATCCTACGCATTAGGAATTGTTTTCGCAGAGCAGATTGCGGGTATCGTACCAAAAGGTACTCACACTTGGGAGAACTTTGTTTCACCTGAAAAGCTAGAGAGTATTCTGGAATCAAGTAAGTATTAAGATTATTTTCGAATTTTCAGGGCCTATCAAACTTCTGATGCATGAATTAACTACATAGGCTACCACTTCATTAAGCATGTCACTAATTTGGGGATGTTAGATGTGTAATAAACTCTGAAGCTATAGTTGTGAAGTAGATACCATTTGACCTATGGCACTTAAAAGATAATATGTGGCTGGGTGTGGTGGCGCACGCCTTTAATCCTAGCACTCGGGAGGCAGAGGCAGGCGGACCTTTGTGAGTTCAAGGCCAGCTTGGTCTACAGAGTGAGTTCCAGGACAGCTGGGACTACAGGGAGACCCTGTCTCAAAAGACCAAAAAAAGAAAAAGATAATCAATATGCACTTTTGGCTAGTTAGTCTTGATTCATTTCATGATGGGTACAAATTTCATTATGTACACATGCTCAGTCTGCACTAGCGAGCTCTGCCTCTATCAGCTCATCTTACTCTTTTCCTGCCTCTTCTACACTCAATTATCTTCTCAACTTTCATGCAATTTTTATATATTTTATTGTACCTATAGTATACTTTATATTTGCTTATTTTCATGTTCTTCACCCTTTTCTTGCTTGTAAGCTTTTTTCCCTTTTTTTTTTTTAAATCTATTTTTTATATATAGGGTCTCACTATGTAGCTCTGGCTGGCCTGTAACTTGCTGTGTGAACAATCTTGACCTCAGTCTCACAGGCCTCTGCCTCTGCCTCTGAAGTGTTGAAAAGTTGTGCACCGCCATGCCTGGCTCTTCTTATAAGCTTCTTGATGGCAAGATTATGCCTCCATTTTGTATTCTCTATGCTTCACCCTGCTTTATACATAGTAAACACTTTATTTGCTGAATTCTTTCAATTAGTAGTGATTCTCAGTTCATTTAGCATTTTGGAATTCTTGTTGAATACTTAGACATACTGTGTTTTTCATGCTTTTGTTAGTATATCAATAAACTTGACTTTACTTAGAATATTACTAGTTCATAACAATGTAATCACAGCACTTAGAGGCTGTAGTAGGAGGACTGGGAATTCAAGGCTAGCCTGGGCTACATAGAAAGCCTGTATTGGGTAAGACTGGTCTCAAACAAGATTGAGGCACTGTCTCAACAAACAAAAGAAAAACAAACCATAGGGGGTGGAGAGATGGCTCAGCAGTTAAGAGTGCCAACTGCCCTTGCAGAGGACCCCGGTTCAATTCCCAGCACCCACAAGGCCGCGGCTAAGAACCGTCTTTAAGCCGGGCATGGTGGTGCATGCCTTTAATCCTAGCACTTCGGAGGCAGAGGCAGGCAGACACTCTGTGAGTTTGAGGCCAGCCTGGTCTACAGAGTGAGTTCCAGCTGGGGCTATAGGGAGACCCTGTCTCAAAAAAAAAAGAAAACAAACCATAAAAGATACTTTATGGAGACAATCTTTTGTTGACAGATACTGTCTGATGACAGCTAATATTTATTGAGTACTTGCTAAATCTTAGCATTAGCTACTTAGACAAGGAGCTCTTTTAATTCCAATAGCTCCATGACATATGAACTGCATGTGCCATTCAGAAGCAGGGAAGTGACTTGCCCCAGGTCACCACATAGTATGAGCCAGAGCTGGGATTTAAACACAGGCTGTGAGTTTTGGCGCCTGTATTTTTTTTGTTGTTGTTGTTCTTTTTTGAGACAGGGTCTCCCTGTAGCCCCAGCTTCCTGGAACTCGCTCTGTAGACCAGGCTGGCCTTGAACTCACAAAGATAAGCCTGCCTCAGCTTCCTGAGTGCTAGGATTAAAGGCATGCACCACCATGCCCGGCCTGGAGTATGTATTCTTATCTGCAGTAAAGTGTGATCTAAATTTGGTTGCAAGTAGTTTTGCTCATTAAATTAGGATTTATTTATTAATATGAAGAGTTACTGTAGATTCTTGGCATTTGAATGGTAAATGTTTATTGAGTCCAAGCTTTCTGATTATTTTTTTTCAGATGGTCTGTCAGTTCAAACTGTGGCAGGAATGATCTATAATCCCTTCTCAGGTTACTGGCATTGGAGTGAGAATACCAGCCTTCACTATGCAGCCCATGCCCTGAGATCCCAAAATATAGGAACACCCAGAGTCTGCTGAACTTGTTTCAAAGGGGGAAACAGAAGAGCACCCTGTAATGTCTCCACTAACTCATGTGTACATGAAAGGCCAAAGAAATGAGGCATTTCTGAGAACTGTGGGAATATGCTTAAAATCAGATGTTTGTAAACTCAGAAAATACAGTTTATCTTTTGAGAGAGAATCATGAAGAGAAGAGAGTCAATAAAAATAGCCAAATCTTGACTCAAAAATTTCTGTGTTATCCACTAACTGCTTTGATTTTGTGGGTAAGGTTTTGTCAAGTTGTTTTATAATCTAGTTTAAGTTTTTCAGCTTTTGTCATAGAGATATGTGTGTTTATTTCACTTCCTTTTACAGATTATGTATTTTCCCCACACATAAGTATACAGAAATATATGCTGTTGTCTATTTTAACTTAATAAGGAATCTTTATCATCTAATGTTCCCCTTTTGTTTTTAGCTAAAAGAGGCAATGCCCTGACCAATAAAAGGCTACTGTCATTTTAGGTCATTTATTCTTGGAAATATAAAACATGTTTTATCTTATAATTTGTTTTTTGTCGCCAGGCTTGGTAGCACACACCTTTAATCCCAGCACTCGGGGGGCAGAGGCATTTGGATCTCTGTGAGTTCAAGGCCAGCCTGGTCTACATAGCGGGTTCCAGACCATCTGGGGCCACAGAAAACCTTGTCTCAAAAAAGACAAAAAATAAATTAATTAATTGTTCTTTGCCATAAATATGTGCTAGATTTCAACTCAAACATTAAAAATAAGTTCAGATGGGGCTGGAGAGATAGCCTAGCATTTAAGAGCACCGACTGCTCTTGCAGAGGACCTGGGTTCGATCCCCAGCACCCACATGGCGGCTGAGAACTGTCTGTAACTCCAATTCCAGGAGAACTCCAGTTCCAGGGAAATCCTAGACCCTCTTCTGACCTCCGCGGCATTGCATGACATGGGTGCACAAACCTACATGCAGACAGTACATTCATACACATACAAAAATAAATAAAATTTTAAAAAAGGTTCAGATTATGTTGGGCATATTTCTGTGTACAATTCTTTTAAAAAGTTTTATGGTCCTATTTATTTAAAGGTAGAAAGAAATTTTTATTTTATTTTTTATTTTTTTTGAAAGGAATTTTTAAAACTTTAAAAATTTAGTTATGGGGGGCTGGAGAGATGGCTCAGAGGTTAAGAGCACTGACTGCTCTTAACCGGCTTCGATTCCCAGCACCCACATGGTGGCTAAGAACCGTCTTTAACTCCAGTTCCAGGGGAATCCAACACCCTCTTCTGACCTCTGCGGATTGCACGACACGGGTGCACCAAGCTACATGCAGACAGTACTCATACACATAAAAAATAATAAATAAAAAATTAGTTATGGAAATTTTCTTTTTTAGCCATCATTTTTATAACTAAATGGGCTGCCAGGCGTGGTGGTGCACGCCTTTAATCCTAGCACTCAGGAGGCAGAGGCAGGCGGATCTTTGTGAGTTCAAGGCCAGCTAGTCTACAGAGTGAGTTCCAGGACAGCTGGGGCTGCAGGGAGACCCTGTCTCAAAAAGACAAATAAATAATAATAATTAAATGGGCTAACTTGAAGTTTCTTTTTCCTTTGTAATTATGTGAATCTGGCTTTCCGTCAAAATCCACAAGGACACCTGCTGAGGATGGCAAAGTAACAGATAGTTGAAAGCATGTGGTCTGTGGGGCAGCTTGTCTTTCATTCAGAGCCTTTTCCACTTTTTCATTCATATGTTCACTGAAGATTCCTTTGTTGGCATCTCTTGGATTGGGCTTCTTGGGAAAACTTCCCAACCATCTTAGCTTTTTTTTTTTTTATGGAACACTTCATGAATTTGCTTGTCATCCTTGCGCAGGGGTCATGCTAATCTCTGTATCATTCCAGTTTTAGTACATGTGCTGTCAAAGCGAGCGTGATCTTAGCTTATTTATTCTCAGTGTCATTTACAAGGAGGAAACTGAAATTTAGAGTATTAGAAGATAGCTAAGTGTGAATGGTGCATGCTCTTAATCTCAGGTCCCAAGAGACACTGGCAGGAGAATTGCCAGAAACATTTGAGGCCAGAGTAGGCTACATGAGGGCCAGGCCAGCCAGAGCTACACAGTGAGACCCAGTCTAAACTACAACATGATGGGGGAGAGGATAGGGAATTAATGTCAACTGCTTCTGGCTAATTGGGGAGCCGAAACTAGAAGTTTTATGGCTGCTATTTATTTATTTATTTATTTATTTATGGATTTTTTTTTCTTTTTTAGACAAGGTCTCCCTGTAGTTCTAGCTGGCCTGAAACTTCCTAGAGAGACCAGGCTAGCCTTGATCTTGCAGAGATTCACCTGCCTCTGCCTTCCAAGTGCTAAAGATGTGCACCACCATACCTGGATTTAAATACAATTTGGGGGGAGGATTTAATTTTACTTTCTATTTTATGTCTATGAGTGTTTTGCCTGAGTGTATGTAAGTGCACCTGTGTCATGCATCTCCGACAGAGGCCAGAAGAGGATGTCAGATCTGGAGCTGGAGTTCCATATCATATCGTTAGCTATCAAGTGCGTGCTGGGAACTGATCCCAGGTCCTCTGCTAAAGCACCCTGTGCGCTTAACCTCTGAGCTATCTCTACAGCTCCATGACTGTCATTCAAAACTTTGATTCTGGACTTGCAAAGTGGCTCTGCAGATCTAGTTTGCTTTCGGCTGCTGTGATTAAACACACTGACCAAAAGCAACTTGGGGAGGAAAGGGTTTATTTCATCTTACATTTCCAGGTAACAGCTCATCACTGAGGAAGATCAAGGCAAGGACTCACAGGAGGAACCTGGGGGCAGTTTCTCCCTGGCTTGCTCAGCTCCCGTTCCTTTTTTTTTTTTTTTTTTTGGTCTTTTTGGAAAGGGTCCTCTTGTAGCCCAGCTGTCCTGGAACTCAATTCTGTAGACCAGGCTGGCCTTGAACTCACAAGATCCGCCTCCTTCTGCTCCCAAGTGCTAGGATTATAAGGGCGTGTGCCACCACGCCCAGGAGCCCCTTCTATACAACAAAACACCTGCCTAGGGACGGCACCGCCCACATTGTGCTGGACCCTCTCACCTGACTAGGGAGGGCACTGCCCACATTGTGCTGGACCCTCTCACCTGACTAGGGAGGGCACCGCCCGCATTGTGCTGGACCCTCCCACCTGCATAAGGGACGGCACTGCCCACATTGTTCTGGACCCTCCCACTTGCCTAAGGACGGCACCGCCCACATTGTGCTGGACCCTCCCCTGCCTACTGCTAGGGACGGACCACCCAACATTGGCTGGACCCTCTCACTGACTAGGAGTGCACTACCCAACATTGGCTGGAATCCCTCACCTGCCTAGGGACGGCACCGCCCACATTGTGCTGGACCCTCCCACTGCCTAGGGACGCACCACCCACCTTGTGCTGGACCTCCCACATGCCTAGGGAGGCAACGCCCATTGTCTGGACCTCCCACCTGCCTTAAGGACAAGCACATCAATTTGTCTGGACCCTTCTTTTATTCAATTGGCAATCAAGAAAGTGCCGCTCACGGACACAGGAAAGGTCTGAACAAAAGTGCTCAGTGGGGGTTTCCTCTTCCCAGTGACTCTAGTTTATGTCAAGTTAACAAAAAATGAACCAGCACAGCAGGTCAAAGAACTTACTGCCAAGCCTGGCAACCTGAGTTTTGAGCCTGGGAATGAAGCCAAGGCAAATTGGTCCTTCTGACTCCACGTCAACTGTGCACGTGAGACCCCACAGAGCCCTCAATCTTGCGCGTCGTACAAGTATGAAATGAATAAATTAGCAGAAAATTAAAACTTTGATTATGGTTCAAGTATTCTGTGGAGATAGAGTCAGGAAGATTAGGAATCAAGGTCATCCCTAGTTACATAGCAAGCTCAAGGCAAGCCTTGGGTCGTCTGAGAGCTGAATCTCAAAAACGAAAAAAATAAGTAAATAAAACCAAGTCTTAAGGAGCATTTAGGAGTATTCTATTAAATGGATGCTGACTCTAGTTTATTTGTTGGAAGACAAAAAGTATTGTATTAAGAAATGTGAGGTGGGGCTGGAGATATGGTCTAGGGGTTAAGAGCACCGACTGCATTTGCAGAAGCCTGGTTTCGATCCCCAGCATCCACTGGCAGCCGAGAACCGTCTGAAACTCCAATTCCAAGGAGAATCCGACACACTCTTCTGACCTCCGAGGCATTGCACGACACGGGTGCACAGACCTACATGCAGACGTACACAATTCATACGTTAAATAAATAAATAAAATAAAATAAATAAATAAATAAATACGTAAAAAAATAAGTAATACAATAAATAAATAAATAAATATAATAAAAGTGAGGCCAGGAGCTGGGCATATGCCTTTAAATCCTAGCAAACAGAGAAGGTAGAGGCAAGCAATCTCTGTGAGTTCGAGGCCCAGCCTGATCTACGTAGTGACTCCCAGGAGTGGGGGACTAGGGCGATTGGTTCTGTGGTTAAGCACACTGGATAGGGATGCAGAAGCCGGTTTAAATCCCAGAATGCACCTGGGTGGGTAACCTCCAGTTCTAGGGGATCTGACACCCTGTTCTGTCCTCAAAGAGCACTGCACAACATGGCTACACTTAAATACAATGTAGGAATAACATTATATACATAAAATATATTTTTTAAATAAATATATTTTTTATTTTTTTTTTTTTTTTTTTTTCTTCCTTATTCTCCATGATAGAAATGCATTTATTTAGAAAGGGATTACTATTTTCAGTTATTGAGCATACACATAGTTAAGTGCTGAAGGTTGAAGATGGTTCAGTAATAGCTGCTTTTTTGTTTTACTTGGCTTCTTATAGGATGAACAGATGAAGGTATGGAGCCTCTGTGTATAATCTAGTTTGATTTTACTCACCAATTTCAATCAAATTCCAAAGGAACTTGGATCAAAAAGATATTTATTGGGTTTTTTAATGTGCATGTTTATAAGCATGTGAGGACTACATAAGCTTGAAATAGTTAAAATTTTAGAGCCCCATTTATGTTGGTTTTTTATTAAAAATAATGGAGCAAATTAGGGTTCTAGTAGGGTCTTTAATTTATAAAACTCTCTCAGGAGAGTTTTATAAATTAAAAAAAAAAATTCTCCCAGGAATTCTGAATTCATGAAATTCCCCTTAAAGGTAGAAAATGAGAGCTGACAGTCCCACAAAAGAGATGGCATATGTATATTAGGAAGAAAAAAATAAGGCCCGAGAGAAGAGAAAGGCTAATTTGCCTGGGATCTTTGTTTAGAGTCAGAGGAAACTGCAAAAGTGGCCCTGGCATGCCTAATGTCTCGTATGAAGGACCTCAGATGGTTGCAAGGTAGTATTCAACTTTTTTTAGTTTTTCTTAATTTAGTGACACTGGTCTCCATGCGTTCTTTACAAACGTTCATCATATAGTGGATTTCAACCTCATGAGAGCATCGAAGAGTTCTTCGATCCTGCAGATTTGTATTTTTCTGATTTTCTTCATTGAAAATAAATTAAGTTCATTATTCATATTTTTAAAGAATATATGGCTAGGATGAAGCTCAGTGGTAGAAAGCCTTTCCTAGTATCCTAACTTGTGTGAGGCCCTCGGTGCCAACAAAACAAAACAAAACAAGAACAAACAAAAACCGCGAATTGACTTGTACCCTTCTCGGTGCCCTGTCAGGGGGCATGTGACATTAATTTGCCTGGCTACTTACTGGTGGCATTAACCCTCATCATCTGATTGGTTGATGTCCTATCTAGGTTTCTTTCATTTTTTTTGTGTTGTTTGTTGTTTCTTTATCTTAAGGTCACTCCTCCCTCTGGTGCAGCTAAGAGTCTTATTATTCAATACCCTGAGAATATTTCAATGGTGTTTTTTCATCATGTCATCTATTAAAGGGGCCATCTCTCTGGCCCCTTAATAATGAACTTTCTAAATTTCAGTGGGCACCACTGAAGTTAAATCAAGAAGAGGTCAACATCTTAAACAGACTGAAAAAGCCAAGGTCCACATGAATTGACAGCAGAATTTTATCAGACCTTCAAAAATCTATAACCAAATACTTAAATTACTATCGTCTTTTCAATAGTAACGAGGATAGAAAATACAGAGGAGAGCTCCCAAATCTTCTTTGAGAGCCAGTATTACTCAACCAAAACCAGGAAAGTCAAAAAAAAGAAAATTAAAGACTATGGGCCCATATGCCTGATGGAATAGATGCAAGCTCTCAACAAAGATATTGCAAATCCACATATAGACACAATACCAAGAAGATTATCCACTCCCATGAATCATGTAGGCGTTTATTTCAAGAGATGCAAGAGATAAGTTCAATAAAACATAGTCAAAAAAAATCACCATGATAAAAGGACTGATGACTTAAAGACAAGATATCTTATGATCACTCTCCAATAGACATAGAAATGAAGGCTTTGACAAAATCCAGTATGCATTCATGATGAAAGTCCTAGAGGATTTTGACTGTGAACAGCGGTGTTTTTGTTGTTGTTTTGTTTTTTGTTTTATTTGTCTTTGAGACGGTCTCCTTGTAACCCAAGCTGTCCTGGAACCTCTCTGTAAGACCAGGCTGGCCTTGAACTCACAAAGATCCCCCTGTCCCTCTGCCTCCAAGAGCTGGATATAAAGGCATGCACCACCACGGCCCTGCGTTGTAAGGTTATTTTTTTTTTTTGTAAATTTGTGTATAGATGTACTGTCTGCATGTAGGTTTTGTCAACCATCAGCAAGTTCGTCGTCGGTGAGTGTCAGAAGAGGGGTCTCGGATTCCCGGCAACTGGGAGTTCTCTGGAATTGGTAGTTACAGGACAGTTCCTCAGCCATTGTGTGGTGCTGGGATTCGAACCCAGAGTCCTCTGCAAGAGGAGTCGGATGCTTCTTAGATCCTAGGCTATCTGCTCAGCCCTAGATAAGTTTTAACAACAAACTCCAGCCAGTATCTAAATGAACAAATAACCTGAAGGATCGGCCTCATTAAAACAGAAACCAACAAGGCTGTCCACTTCCTCACTTCTTGTTCAATATAGTGGCTTGAAACACTAGCTAGAGTACTAAGAGAAGGAAATTAAAGGATACTAAATGGAAAAGAAGAAGGTTATATGAATTATACACAAGAGATTCGCAAGAATTTAACCAGAATCTTAGTAATAATGCAACACTTATTCAGCAAGTGGCAAGATAGAAAATCAATTTACAAGTTATTCGCCTTTCTATATACCAAGAAACCAATAGCAATCAGAGAAAGAGATGAAGGAACTACTCCCATTCACATTAGCCTCAAATATATCAGGAATAAACAAAAAGACATTTAAATCCCTTACAATAATTTAAATCTGTTGAAAGAAGAAATTGAGGAAGCACAAGGAGTATGGAAAGCTTCCAGTGCTCATGAAATGGATAGATATTAATATGTAAAAGCTGACCAACCTACTAAAGCAAATTTAAAATAGAGATTCAGCACAAATCTCAATCCAAAATCCCCATCGACATTCTTCAACAGAAAAGACAAAACGAAAAAATTCTAAAACTCATAATGACATTCAAAGCAGAGGAATATCCCAATAGCAAATCCTGAGCAAAAGAATATAGTGCTAGGGTGGTGAGGATATACCCCATACCAGATTTCAGGTTATGTTACAGAGCTATAGTCACAAAATCATCATGGTTTAGGCACAAAAACAGAACATGCAGATTAATAGAAACAAAGAAAGATACACACACACATGATGCTATTTATGCCATTCTGTTTGACAAAGGTCTAAAATATACATTGGAAAATGTATCTTCAACAAATGGTGTTTAGAAAACTGGATGGCTATGCTCAGAAGAATGAAAATTAGAGCCATATCTAATGACTGCTGCTCAAAACTCAACTATGACTCAAAATGATCAAGGCCTCAAAGTGAAACCTGAAACTGTTAGAAGAAAACATAAGTACTTTGCAAGGTACAGGTGCAGGAAGGAATTCTAGATCAGACCTGTAGTTTGTTTAGGAATTAAGGTCAATAATTAACACATGGTACTTCATAAACTAAAAAGCTTCTGTACATGCAAAAGAAACAATAAGGAAGTGAAAAGGAAGCCAAAGAGTGGGAGAAAATCTTACCGAAAGATGGTCGGTTTTGATATGAAGTGTCCCCCATAGGCTTTAAGTATTTAAGACATTAGTCCTCGCCAGTTGGTGCAAGCTGTTCTTGGAGGTCTATGAAAAGGTGTGGCCGATGCTAGAGGCTGAAATACGGTTTATTGGGGGCAGCGCTTAAGTGAGTTTTAACAACCTGTGTGGTCGCTCCAGAACTCTCTCTCCTGCTTCCTGTGCTTATTTCGAGATGTGAACCTCAGCTTGCTGCCCCAGCACCGGCCACCATGCCTCCCCCACAGATGGACTCTAATCCGGAACTGTCATCGTAACATCAAATAAACTTTCTTTATAAGTTCCTTGGTTCATCGTGTTTTATTACAACAACAGAAAAAAAACTAAAATAGGGCAGGGTTATGGTTGGTACCAGGAGTGGGGTTGGCTGTGAAGAACCTGACATGGTGAGTTTGGAGAATGTGGAAGACTTTGGACTTTGGGCTAGATAAGCTGTTGATACTGTAAGCAGAGCTTAGGCCATTCTAGTAGAAGGCCTGGAAGAAAGCATTGCTGCAAAAGATGTGGTTCCAGTGGAGGATAAAGACTTAGGTAGCAACTGGTATATTTTGGTGGAGTCTGGCTGGAGTTTGCCAATAGCCCAAATGCTTGCTTGATTCTAAGTTGAAAAGCAATGAAATAATGTCTTTGGTGGTGGATTTTTCAAGACAGCCTAGTGTGGAAGTTGTGGCATGGCTTTTAATGGTGAATAATATACAGATCTACAGTGAAGAGCAAATGGGGAAGAAATGCAGCAGAATGTACAGTTTGGAGCTCTGACAAAAGTACATATGGAAGATTAGAGTGTTGGCCAAAGGGCATGATGAAGGAGAGCTCCTTTCATAAGGAAGATAAATGTGATTAAGGAGAGGCCCTGAGATTTAAATAAACAAATGGGAAAGGTGATGATTAAATGATTAGAAGAGAGGCCTCGAGTATTTTACAAGTAACCAAGCAGATCAGTAACTTCAGGGCAAGACCACACGTAGCTAATCCTCCAACAAGTCGAGGGCAGAGAAAAATTACAAATGTGGTTACAGTAGGAGAGAGTCCATCCCAAACTTACAGCCAAACTCGGCAATTTCATTCATGTGGTTCTGGCTTTAGAGGCATGGAAGTTGCAAGAGTGAATGGGTCACCAGTTCTTCCTCCAAGGTTTCAGAAACCAACCGAGGCCAGGCAGAGTGCATCAGCAGGGGCGTCCCTTTATAAAGAAGGCCCTGATAGTTCATTGTGTGAAGCTGTGAATTGTGAAGCCTGGTTGGCAGCGGAGACCCAAAGAAGATATTTGAGATGCCAAAGCTGTGAAATATTTTGCCAAGGAGAGCTGCATACAGGCAGTGGTAACAGCCTAAGCAAGAGATGTATATTGCAAGCAAAACTGGAAGGCTGAGCCATCTAAGGCCCTTTGGAAGTCAATGTCCCACAAGCTTTGTACATGGAGCTACTGGACTTTTTGGTTTTTGCCCTGCTGGTTATCGGTCTTGTTTTGGTCCAGTATTCCTCACTATGCCTCTATCTTCCCTTTCGCCTTTTGGAGACATGGAATATGTGTATTCAGTCCACTGTATGTTGGGAGTTGGTAATTTGCCTTTTGATTTCACAGGAGCTAACAGTTAGAGGATTGCAGTGAATCCTCAGAAAGAACTGTTGGACCTGTAAGGACTTTTTGGTGGCATGAACAGACTGGTAAAGACCTGACGAGAGGACTTTTTAAGGTTGGAGGATCTACATGCTTTTTAACAGTTTTATATGGTCGAGGACTATGGGGGGCCAGGGGAGTAGGAATGTGGTGGTTTGAATGAGTGTCCCCCATAGGCTTTAGTATTCAGACATTTGATCTCCAGTTGGTGGCAGTTTTCTGGAAGGTCTTAGAAGGCATGGCCATGCCAGAAGTATAGTATATAATTGGGGGCAGGCTTAGTGAGTTTACAGGCTTGTGGTCTCCAGTCACTTCTCTCCTCTGCTTCCTGTGCTCATTGCACAGGAATGTGAACCTTGGCTGCTGTCCAGGCTCCCAGCTGCCATGCTCCCGCCAAAAGAACTGCTAATTCCCCCGAACTGTCTAATCATTGGTCAAGCTCAAA
The DNA here is from genome assembly GCA_009823505.1 of Rhizomys pruinosus. Classification (NCBI taxonomy): domain Eukaryota; kingdom Metazoa; phylum Chordata; class Mammalia; order Rodentia; family Spalacidae; genus Rhizomys; species Rhizomys pruinosus. Next base: position 2,998,701 of record VZQC01011281.1, on the reverse strand, counting down.
TAAACTCTCCTTTTATAAGTTCCCTTTGGCTTGGTTGGTTATCACAGCAACAGAAAAGTGATCTGTTGCAGCCTACGACACAAACAATGTGTGCTGTACCACGCCCTAAAGATTGCGCCGACTTCCTGAGTCACTGGAATGGCAGCAAGCCGCTTCCCGCTGTTGCCTTTTGCATTGGACAAACTGCGCTTGACTACTGCTCTCTGAGCCTGTGCTCTCTGAGCCCATGCTCTCTGAGCCCGTGCTCCTGACATGCAAATTGGGTATCGGGACAGTGCACCTATCCCGAGCATACACGAACCCTCTGGACTGCTATATAAGCGGTGCTTCTGCCCATTTCGGGGTCCTTCTCAAAAAAGAGCTGTGCACAATAAAAACAGCTGCAGAAGAATCCTGTTATCCACGTGAAGTTCTTGCCGACGAGACTACAGCACGTGACAAATGGTGCCGACCACCGGACAGTGGTTGCAGAGAGCCCGGGCCCAGGACCTGCACATCTCGGCTGGCACCTAGAGATCCTATCGAACTTCTGAGAGGATTCAGACTGGCTCAGGTTGTTAAATTTTTAAAGAAGTTTAGTTTCTGAGAAAGATTGCTTTTCATCTGAATGGTCTAGAGGCATTGGAGCCTTCCTAGATTATTTTATTTGGCCTGTTTGAAATTGCCTTGTAAACATTGGTATTACTCTCTTGGCTGGGATGATCAAAAAACTGTAAAAAGAAAGGTTAGGGAAGGACAACAATCCCTTGCGGACCTTCAGGAAAGCATAGTCAGAAACAGAATAGAGGAAGCAGAAAAAAAAAAAAAAAAAAAAAAGAAAAAAGAGGAAGCTAGCGAGATTATTAATAAAAGTACCTTATACCCATTTAGAGACTTACAAGCCCTGACATTAAGTGATTCAGATCTAAATGAATTCCCACTAATCTAGAGGAGGAATAGAGGAGGGACACCGGTACAATATGAAAATGAACCTTCGCGCCCGGCCGGCAAAAAAAAGGTTAAACTGAAAGTAATACAGGTACGTATAGGCTCTCCTCGCTCTTCCCTTGATTTTAGACTGACATGACTATTTTTGGTGGAGTTGAAATGCTGTTTTAATTCTGCGTTTGTGTAGTTTTGGTGCTTTGTTCAAAGTTGTTTTCAAAAAAGTATGTTTGCATGTATTTTTTTACAATCTTAAATTTTGACTGCTGAGAAGTTTGTATTGTACAAAACTTCATTTAAGAGGTTTTTCTACTGAATCCATGGTATTCTGAAGATCGAAGCCTGGTGTAAATGCTACCAAATGGAAAAAACCAACAATAAACCATTGGATTTTTACTTTTTTTTCTAATTTCTAATGGTTAAGCCCGAGCTATTCAATAATGTGTTCAGTAGGATGATTTAAAAACACTACCCATTATTCCAGGAGTAAAAACATAACCGATATCAATGAAACCTTCAAGTAAGTGTATAAAGAATGATGCCGTGACTCTGTACTACTGAGTATGAGGAACTAAAAATCTCCAGCAGAAATCTTAATGGCTTTCCATATGAATGTGGAATTTGTCTCTTTATTAAATGTAGTTATTTGAGAGATAGGGAAAAAAGATGTTGCTGATTGTTTCCTGTTAAAGAAAGCTGTTTGGTATTATCAGGCCTTAAAGGGATAATGTGTTAGCCCGGGCATGGCTGGCGCTTGCTTTAATGCCAAGCACTTGGGAGGCAGAGCGCAGGAGGATCTCTGGGAGTTTCCCCAGGACAAGCTGGGGGATACTGTTGGTGTTCCCAAGGCCAATGCTAGTTCGTCATGATGCTAAACTCTTTCCCCGTCTCTTTAGTACTAATCCATCTTTATATGTACCCTATTTGCCTTTAGTATATAGAACTAGCTAACATTAATAAAAACAAAAGCTTCATATTAAGTGGCATCTTGTGCTTCCATAAGGAAGTAATATAAATGACAGCTCAAAATGTGTCCAAATGTATAATCAAACTGCCACATGGTTTGATGCCCCTGATACACCTGGGAGGTCCAATGATGATGGCCTATCTATCAGCCAAAGGGTCCAGTTCAACCTAAATGGTCACCCCTTATCTGGCGGCCGAGGGAAACCTGCTGTTCCTTGGACATGATGCCAGTCACGGGGAGTATGCTGGACAATTAATGGCTTTTTACCTTTTGGAATACTTCTACTACATGTTGAACTAACAATGGCCAGCTCCGCCAGGCTTTGGCTTGTGAGTGGAAATGTTCTGGCCTATGTGTGACCATCATCCAATATCAAAACTTCAAAAGGGCAGCAAATTTGTCTAACCAATTGTCTAGATATCTTTTAGGTAATTAGACAGGAAAATTTGACAGCTTGATAAACCAACTTCACATGGCTATTGTCACCATGAACTCGACTAGAGTGGACGCTTCCCTTGCTGAAGGACTGGCGTCCTGGATTACTGCTGCCGTCGCACACTTCAAACAATGGTCAGGGGTGGCAGGGTTTGGCCTATATCTATGTGGATGGATTATAATTATGCTCTGGAATATGTGTAGGCTCCGTGCCCAACATCAGCCGGATAAAGTAGTATTGCACAGGCTCTTGATGGCTTTTGATAGGAGAGGCTCCTCCTCAACATGTGTGCTTAGTATATATTCTGGGAAGTAGTCTAATTGACGGTGGTAAGGAACCTTGCTGCAAGTATACCAACCTATAATCAGGGAAACAGACCAAACAGCTGGTCTGTTCCCAAACCCTCATGTACGGGTAGGAATGTATGCAGGGGCAACCTAAGACAGGTATTCTCCCAGCCAATTTTAATAGGGTCTCTGACAGGTCATGTCATGTCGCCCCTGAATCCCAGAGACTTTGCTCTATTAAAACAGAAAGGGGGAACTTTTGGCAGCCTACCACACAAACAATGTGTGCTGTACAACGCCCTAAGATGGGCCGACTTCCTGAGTCGCTAGAAACACAACAAAAGCCGCTTCCCGCCGTTGCCTTTGCGTTGGACAAACTGCGCATGACCACTACTCTCCGAGCCCACGCCCTCTGAGCCCGGGCTGAGCCCACACCTTGGGCATGCTAATGATGCATCAGGGCACTGCACCAACCCAGAGCATACACGAGCCCTATATAAGCAGTGCTTCTGCCCCATTTCAGGGTCATTCTCACAAAAGAGCTGTGCACAAGAAATACTGTGCTGCTGGAAGAATCATCTGTTGTCCGCGCGGAAGTTTGCTTGCCGGCGAGACTGGCTGCGCGTGATAGTGACTGAATAACCAAGTTACATGCTGACAGTCATGTTTAAAAATTGAAATGTACAAAGAATCTCAAAATAGCAATTCAAGGAAAACAAATTTGACCTAATTAAAAAATCGAGCTATTGCTGGTTATAAAGTTGGCACTCCTTTAATCCCAGCACTTGGGGAGGTATGATGGCAGGCAAAATCTGTGAGTCAAGGACCACTGGTCTACAAAAGCAAGCTCCAGGACATCAGCTGGAGTCTAACAGGAGACCTGTCTCAATACACACACACACCGACACAACACACACAGCACACAACAGCATAGGCAAACAGAGGGTTCCAAAAGAATGAAATATAAAATTCAGCCATTAAATACCTTAAGTGGTTTCAAAATCCTAGTAATCAGGGAAATGCCAGAATTAAAAACTACTTTAGGATTCACTCTCACCAGTCGTAATGAGCAATCAAACCCAAATGCTGGCAGGACTAGGGAATAGGGGAACCTTCATTCACCTGCTAGGGGAGTTGGCAGAAGCTGGGCAACCACTGAGGAATATTTTGGAGAATTTTTTTTTATAAGATGTAATCGAACACTTCTCTGCTAAAGACAGTTCTTTAGTGGCCATGTGTGCATGGGAAAGAATACAGTCCTTTGCACGAAGTGCGTGCTCTTACCACTGAGCCATCTCTCCAGCCCTGGAGAAATCTTTTTAAAACACTACAAAATAAGATCTACATGTGATCTTGTATGCTTACCTTGGCGTATACCAAAGGACTCATATCATAACTACATAGAATTACTTGGTCAGTCATTTTGCTGCTCTTTCGACGGATAGTTACGGAAATGAAACAACCTAAATCCATCAAAAAGGTGAATTGAATAAGAAGATCGTGGTCTGTCCCTAAAGCAGTTGAATTCGTACCTGTAGTGGAATGAAAGATCAAATCACAAGGCATGGTGGTGCCTGCCTTAAATCCCAGCGTATTAGGTAGCAGAGGCAGCAGACTCTGTGAGATCCAAGGCCAGCCGGTCTACATAAAGAGGTCCAGGCCAGCTGAGACAAAAAAAAAAAAAAAAAAAAAAAAAAACAAAGCAAAACAAACAAATGACAAACATAAAAATAATCAGGAATTTGCAAGTAATGGGATTGAACTGGAACTGTTAATTCAAAGTGAGTAAAGATTCTTTATTTTTTAATTTTTTTAATTAATTTTATTTATTTCTTATGTGTAATGAATGTACTTCATGCAAGTCTGTGCACCCAAGTCGTACGCCGCCAGAAGTTCATGAAGAGGGTGTCGGATTTCCGCTGGAACTGGAGTTCTCCTGGAATGGAGCTTCAGACAGTTCCCGTCCGCCATGTGGGGGGTGCTGGGTTCGACCCTGGTCCTCTGTAAGAGCGGATGGCACTCTTAACTGGTTAGGCATCTCTCCANAAACATAGACGGACATATTTAATAGTTGTATTTTAATTGACACTTTTTTTTTGGTCTTTTTGAGACAGGGTCTCCTTGTAGCCCCAGCTGTCCTGGAACTCATTCTGTAGACCAGGCTGGCCTTGAACTCACAAAGATCCGCCTGCCTCTGCCTCCCAAGTGCTAGGATTAAAGGCGTGCACCACCACGCCCGGCAGCTCCCTTTCTTATACAACCCAAACACACCTGCCTAGGGACGGCACCGCCCACATTGTGCTGGACCCTCTCACCAGCCTACTGCCTAGGGACGGCACTACCCACATTGTGCTGGACCCTCTCACCTGACTAGGGAGGGCACCGCCCGCATTGTGCTGGACCCTCCCACCTGCCTAGGGACGGCACTGCCCACATTGTTCTGGACCCTCCCACTTGCCTAAGGACGGCACCGCCCACATTGTGCTGGACCCTCTCACCTGCCTACTGCCTAGGGACGGCACCACCCACATTGTGCTGGACCCTCTCACCTGACTAGGGAGGGCACTACCCACATTGTGCTGGACCCTCCCACCTGCCTAGGGACGGCACCGCCCACATTGTGCTGGACCCTCCCACCTGCCTAGGGACGGCACCACCCACATTGTGCTGGACCCTCCCACATGCCTAGGGACGGCACCGCCCACATTGTGCTGGACCCTCCCACCTGCCTAAGGACAGCACCACTCACATTGTGCTGGACCCTTCTTTATCAATTGGCAATCAAGAAAGTGCCTCACGGACACGGACACAGGTCATGACAAAATGCTTCAGTGGGGTTTTCTCTTCCCAGGTGACTCTAGTTTATGTCAAGTTAACAAAAAATGAACCAGCACAGCAGGTCAAAGAACTTACTGCCAAGCCTGGCAACCTGAGTTTGAGCCCTGGGAACTGACAGCCGCAAATTGTCCTCTGACCTCCACGGTCACACTGTGGCACGTGAGCCCACGAGCCCACAATGCTTGCGCGTGCGTACAAAGTATGAATGAATAAATAGCAGAAAATTAAAACTTTGATTATGGTTCAAGTATTCTGTGGAGATAGAGTCAGGAAGATTAGGAATTCAAGGTCATCCCTAGTTACATAGCAAGCTCAAGGCAAGCCTTGGGTCGTCTGAGAGTCTATCTCAAAAACGAAAAAAATAAGTAAATAAAACCAATCCTTAAGGAGCATTTTAGGAGTATTCTTAACTAAATGGAGCTATCTCAGTTTATTTGTTGGAAACAAAAATGTTTGTATTAAGAAATGTGAGGTGGGGCTGGAGAGATGGTCTAGGGGTTAAGAGCACCGACTGCTCTTGCAGAAGACCTGGGTTCGATCCCCAGCATCCACATGGCGGCCGAGAACCGTCTGAAACTCCAATTCCAGGAGAATCCGACACCCTCTTCTGACCTCCGAGGCATTGCACGACACGGGTGCACAGACCTACATGCAGACAGTACATTCATACACGTTAAATAAATAAATAAATAAATAAATAAATAAATAAATACGTAAATAAATAAGTAAATAAATAAATAAATAAATAAATAAATAAAAATGTGAGGCCAGGAGTGGTGGCATATGCCTTTAATCCCAGCAAACAGGAGGTAGAGGCAGCAGATCTCTGTGAGTTCGAGGCCAGCCTGATCTACGTAGTGACTCCCAGGAGTGGGGGACTAGGGCGATTGGTTCTGTGGTTAAGCACACTGGATATTATTGCAGAAGGTCCAGGTTCAAATCCCAGAATGCACCTGGTGGGTAACTCCAGTTCTAGGGGATCTGACACCCTGTTCTGTCCTCTGTGAGCACTGCACAACATGGCTACATTTACATACATGTAGGCATGACACTTATATACATAAAATATATTTTTTTATAAAATATATTTTCAAAGTGTGTACTGGAATTGATTAGAAGGCTATCTCCCAAAGACAATGCATTTATTTTAGAAAGGGATTACTATTTTCAGTTATTGAGCATACACATAGTTAAGTGCTGAAGGTTGAAGATGGTTCAGTAATAGCTGCTTTTTTGTTTTACTTGGCTTCTTATAGGATGAACAGATGAAGGTATGGAGCCTCTGTGTATAATCTAGTTTGATTTTACTCACCAATTTCAATCAAATTCCAAAGGAACTTGGATCAAAAAGATATTTATTGGGTTTTTTAATGTGCATGTTTAGAATGTGAGGACTACATAGCTTGAATAGTTAAAAATTTTAGAACCATTTAGTTTGGTTTATTAAAACCAGTAATGGAGCAATTAGGGTTCTAGTAGGGTCTTTAATTTATAAAACTCTCTCAGGAGAGTTTTATAAATTAAAAAAAAATTCTCCCAGGAATTCTGAATTCATGAAATTCCCCTTAAAGGTAGAAAATGAGAGCTGACAGTCCCACAAAAGAGATGGCATATGTATATTAGGAAGAAAAAAATAAGGCCCGAGAGAAGAGAAAGGCTAATTTGCCTGGGATCTTTGTTTAGAGTCAGAGGAAACTGCAAAATGGCCTGGCATGCCTAATTCTCATGGAAGGACTCAGATGTTGCAAGGTAGTATCCAACTTTTTTAGTTTTCTTTAATTTAGGACACTGTCTCCATCGTTCTTCAACGTTCATGATTTCAACTCATGAAGAGCATCGAAGAGTTACATTCATCCTGCAATTTGTATTTTTCTGATTTTCTTCATGAAAATAAATAAGTTCATAATTCATTTTAAAGAATACTATGGCTAGGATGAAGCTCAGTGGTAGAGCACTTTCCTAGTATCCTAACTTGTGTGAGGCCCTCGGTGCCAACAAAACAAAACAAAACAAAACAAACAAAAACCCCAGAATTGACTTGTACCCTTCTCGGTGCCCTGTCAGGGGGCATGTGACATTAATTTGCCTGGCTACTTACTGGTGGCATTAACCCTCATCATCTGATTGGTTGATGTCTACTAGGTTTCTTCATTTTTTTGTTGTTGTTGTTTGTTTCTTTATCTTAAGGTCACTCCTCCCTCTGGTGCAGCTAAGAGTCTTATTATTCAATACCCTGAGAATATTTCAATGGTGTTTTTTCATCATGTCATCTATTAAAGGGGCCATCTCTCTGGCCCCTTTAATAGATGAATTTCTAAATTCAGTGGAACCACCGAAGTTAAACAAGAAGAGGTCAACTACTTAAACCAACTGAAAAAGCCAAGGTCCACATGAATTGACAGCAGAATTTTATCAGACCTTCAAAAAATTTCCACACCGAATACTTAAATCTTACTATCTCTTTCAATAGAAAGAGATAGAAACAGAGGGAGAGCTCCCAAACTCTTCTTTGAAGCCAGTATTACTCTAAAACCAAAACCAGGAAAAGTCACAAAAAAGAAATAAAACTATGGGCCCATATTCCTGATGGAAATAGATGCAAAGCTTCTCAACAAAATATTTGCAAATCACATATAGACACATTATCCAAAAGATTATCCACCATGATCATGTAGGGTTTATTTCAGAGATGCAGAGATAGTTCAATATACATAAGTCAAAAAAATAATCCATATAAAAGGACTGACTTAAAGACAAGAATCTTATGATCATCTCAATAGACATAGAAATGAAATGGCCTTTGACAAATCCAGTATGCATTCATGATGAAAGTCTTAGAGGGAATTTGACTGGATAAGGGTGTTTTTTGTTGTTGTTGTTTTTGTTTTTTTGTCTTTTTGAGACAGGGTCTCCCTGTAGCGCCAGCTGTCCTGGAACTCTCTCTGTAGACCAGGCTGGCCTTGAACTCACAAAGATCCGCCTGTCTCTGCCTTCCAAGAGCTAGGATTAAAGGCATGCACCACCACGCCCTGCTTAGATAAGGTTTTTTTTTTTTTGTATGTGTATGAATGTACTGTCTGCATGCAGGTCTGTACACCCGTGTCGTGCAGTACCGCGGAGGTCAGAAGAGGGTCTCGGATTCCCCTGCAACTGGAGTTCTCCTGGAATTGGAGTTACAGACGGTTCTCAGCCACTATGTGGGTGCTGGGGATCGAACCCAGGTCCTCTGCAAGAGTAGTCGATGCTCTTGACCGCTAGGCTATCTCTCCAGCCCCTAGATAAGGTTTTATACAACAAACTCACAGCCAGTATTCTAAATGAACAAAACCTGCAAGGATCCCCATTAAAACCAGGAACCAGACAAGGCTGTCCACTATCCTCACTTCTTTTCAATATAGTGCTTGAAACTCTAGCTAGAGTGACAAGAGAAGGAAATTAAAGGGATACTAATTGGAAAAGAAGAGGTTATATGATATTATACACAAGAGATTCCAAAAATTCTACCAGAAATCTTCTAGAAATAATCAACACTTTCAGCAAAGTGGCAAGATAGAAAATCAATTTACAAGTTATTCGCCTTTCTATATACCAAGAACAAGCAATCAGAGAAAGAGATGAAGGAACTACTCCCATTCACATTAGCCTCAAATAATATCTAGGAATAAACATAATCAAAGACATTAAATCCCTCTACAATTAAAAATTTAAATCTTTGAAGAAAGAAATTGAGGAAGACACAAGGAGATGGAAAGACTTCCAGTGCTCATGAATGGATAGAATTAATAGTGTGAAAATGACCATCCTACTAAAAGCAATTTATAGATTCAGCACAAAATCTCAATCAAAATCCCCATGACATTCTTCACAGAAATAGACAAAAAAAAAATTCTAAAACTCATATGGAATCTCAAAGACCAAGGATATCCAAAGCAATCCTGAGCACAAAGAATAATGCTAGGGGGTGAGGATTACCATTCCAGATTTCAAATTATATTACAGAGTTATAGTCACCAAAACAGCATGGTATTGGCACAAAAACAGACATGCAGATTAATGGAACAAAATAGAAGACACAAACATGAGTGCAAGCAATGTGAACCACCTGAGATTTGACAAAGGTGACAAGAAAACATAATGGAGGAAACAGTATCTTCAACAAATGGTGTTTAGAAAACTGGATGGCTATGCTCAGAAGAATGAAAATTAGAGCCATATCTATCACTCTGCACAAAACTCAACTCAAAATGGATCAAAGGCCTCAAAGTGAAACCTGAAACTGTTAGAAGAAAACATAAGTACTTTGCAAGGTACAGGTGCAGGAAAGAACTTTCTAGATCAGACTGTAGTTGCTTAGGTGAAATTAAGGTCAATAATTAACACATGGTACTTCATAAACTAAAAAGCTTCTGTACAGCAAAAGAAACAATCAAGGAAGTGAAAAGGAAGCCAAAGAGTGGGAGAAAATCTTTACCAAATGTGGTGGTTTGAATGAGTGTCCCCCATAGGCTTTAAGTATTTAGACATTAGTCTCCAGTTGGTGGCACTGTTCTTGGAGGTCTTAGAAGGTGTGGCCATGCTAGAGGAAATACGTTATTGGGGGCAGGCTTAGTGAGTTTAACAAGCCTTGTGGTCTCCAGTAACTCTCTCTCTGCTTCCTGTGCTTATTTCGAGATGTGACCCTCAGCTTGCTGCTCCAGCTCCGGCCGCCATGCCTCCCACCACAATGGACTCTAATTCCCTGGAACTGTCAATCGTAAACTCAAATAAACTCTTCCTTTTATAAGTTCCTTTGGTCATGGTGTTTTATCACAACAATAGAAAAGTGACTATACAGTTATTTGGTACCAGGAGTGGGGTTGGCTGTGAAGAACCTGACCATGTGGATGTTTGGAGAAATGTGGAAGACTTTGGAACTTTGGGCTAGAAAAGGTGTTGACTACTGTAAGCAGAGCTTAAGGGGCCATTCTAGTAGAAGCCTGGAAGAAAGCATTGCTGCAAAAATTGTAGTTCCAGATGATATTTCGATAAAGAGTCTGGCAGCAGTTTGCCCACAGGCCAAATGCTTGCCTGATGCTAAGTTGAAAAGCAATGGCCTAATGTCTTTGGCAGAGGATATTTCAAGACAGCCTAATGTAGAAATGGTGGCATGGCTTTTAATGGTGAATATTATACAGATCTACAGTGAAAAAGAGCAAATGGGGCAGAAGGAAATGCAGAATGTACAGTTTGGATCTGAAAAGTACACT
>VZQC01011281.1:2951761-2984294 GCA_009823505.1 Rhizomys pruinosus | reverse complement strand
TCATTGCACAGGCCCTTGCGGCTTTGGAAGCAGGCTCCTCCCCAAACATTTGGCTTAGTATGCTGGAGAAGTAGTCAATGACGGGTAAGACCTGCTGCAAGTATTACCAACCTAAGACAGGGAACAGACCAAAAGCTGTCTGTCCACCCCATGACGGGTAAGGAATACCTCTGCAGAGGCAACCTAAGACAGGCATTCTCCCAGCCAATTTTAATAGAGTCTCTGACAGGTCATGTCGCCCCTGAATCCCAGAGACTTTGCTCTATTAAAACAGAAAGGGGGAACTGTTGGCAGCCTACCACACAAACAATGTGTGCTGTACCACGCCCTAAGATGGCGCCGACTTCCTGAGTCGCTAGAACAACAACAAGCCGCTTCCCGCCGTTGCCTTTGCATTGGAGAAACTGCGCATGACTACTAGTCCCTAAGCTCCTGCCTTTAACATGCAAATGAGGCATCGGACGGTGCACCAATCCAGAGCATACACGAACCCTCTGGACTGCTATATAAGCAGTGCTTCTGCCCCATTTCGGGGTCTTCTCACAAAAGAGCTGTGCACAATAAATACTGCTGCAGAAGAATCCTGTTGTCCGCGTGAAGTTCTTGCCGGCGAGACTGCTGCGCGTGACAGTGACTAATACACCAAGTGTACATCTGACAGCAGATTAAAATTGAGAATGTACAAAGAACTCAAAATACAATCAAGAAAACAAATGACCTAATTAAAAAATGAGCTATAGCTGGGTATAGTGGCACATGCCTTTAATCCCAGCACTTGGGAGGTAGAGGCAGGCAAATATCTGTGAGTTCAAGGCCAGCCTGGTCTACAAAGCAAGCTCCAGACCAGCTGGAGCTACAGGGAGACCCTGTCTCAAATACACACACACACACACACACACACACACACACACACACGAGCTATAGGTCCAAACAGAGTTCTCAAAAGAAGAAATAAAAATAGCCAATAAATACCTTAAAAAGTGTTCAAAATCCTTAGTAATCAGGGAAATGCAAATTAAAACTACTTTACGATTTCATCTCTCCCCAGTCAGAATGAGCAAAATCAATACACCAAATGCTGGCAAGGACTAGGGAAAGGGGAACCTTCATTCACTGCTAGGGGAATTGCAAACTGGGGCAACCACTGTGGAAATAATTTTGGAGAAATTTTTTTTTAAGATGTACATCACCACTCCTGGCTTAAAGACAGTTCTTAGCTGCCATGTGGGTGCTGGGAATAGAACTCAGTTCCTTTGCAAGAGCAGTCAGTGCTCTTAACCACTGAGCCATCTCTCCAGCCCTGGAGAAATCTTTTTTAAAAACCTAAAAATAAATCTACCATGTGATCTTGTAGATTACTCCTTGGCGTATACTCAAAGGACTCAGTATCATACTACAGAGATACTTGGTCAGCCATTTTTGCTGCTCTTTCACATAGTTAGGAAATGGAAACAACCTAAATGTCCCTCAACAGGTGAATGAATAAGAAGACGTGGTCTGTCTAAACAGTTGAGTTCTACTCTGTAGTGAAGAAAGACAAAATCACAAGGCATAATGGTGCATGCCTTTAATCCCAGCTATTAGGAGGCAGAGGCAGGCAGATCTCTGTGAGATCAAGGCCAGCCTGGTCTACAAAGCTAATTCCAGGTCAGCTGTGGCTACAGGGAGACCCTGTCTCAAAAACAAAGCAAAGCAAAGCAAAACAAAACAAGACAAAACATAAAAGATGAAATCAGGAAATTTGCAAGTAAATGGATGAAACTGGAAACTGTTAATCAAGTGAAGTAACAGATTTTCTTTTTTTTTAATTTTTTAATTAATTTTATTTATTTCTGTATGTGTATGAATGTACTGTCTGCATGCAAGTCTGTGCACCCAAGTCGTGCAACGCCGCAGAGTTCAGAAGAGGGTCTCGGATTCCCCTGGAACTGGAGTTCTCCTGGAATTGGAGCTTCAGACGGTTCTCAGCCGCCATGTGGGTGCTGGGGATCGAACCCGGGTCCTCTGTAAGAGCGGATGGCACTCTTAACTGGTAGGCCATCTCTCCAGCCCAGTAACAGATTTTTCTAGCAATGCATCCTTCCTCATTTGTGGATCCTAGCTGCAAATCTTTAGATATGAGTATATATCCACAGAAGCCAGGTTTTCCTATGGGTTAAGCAGGATAAAGAAGCTCAAGAGAGAGAGGGATAGTGGGAGACAAGTTTTATCAATGAGGAAATGGGGGAAATGGATGCTACTTTAACTGGGGAGGAAATAGGGAGTGTTATATGGGGGAGACGGAGAGAGACAAATAACACTTAGGTGGTATAAAAAAACAGAGGAAAATATATTAGTTCAAAAGCCTACTGCCGGGCGTGGTGGCGCACGCCTTTAATCCTAGCACTTGGGAGGCAGAGGCAGGCAGATCTTTGTGAGTTCAAGGCCAGCCTGGTCTACAGAGTGAGTTCCAGGACAGCTGGGACTTCCAGGGAGACCCTGGCTCGAAAAAGACCAAAAAAAAAAAAAAAAAAAAAGCCTACTGAACCTGCAGCAATAGTATCAACACGTACAAGAACCATGCAAAATCGAGAGGACAAAAGCCCAGGAGAGAACTGTGGAAATGGGCAGCAGGCCCCAATCTTAGTTGAAAAATCATTGACAGCCGAGTACTTCTGGGTGAGGAAAGGCTGACTAGACCAGAGTGGATGAACTTGCACTGAGGGACATCTGGGCACACTGTCTTGACACAATAGGCCATAACACAAATGACAGAATGTATGAATTCTAGTGTGTGGGGGGAGGATATGGGAGGGTGTTGCAAAGAATTATCCTCTGACCAGCAAGCTATGCTGGCAAGCTGTCGAAAGATATCTTCTTCCCAAGTTTGGCTGCACCTGGTTGCCTTGAGTCATCACAAAACTTGTGTTGATGCTCAGCAACAAAGGAGGGGCAGAGAGAGTCAGTCATGCCTCCCAACCAACTAGTTGGCCCAAGTTGGAAGTTGGGAGGGACTAAGGTATAAGCAGAGAAAGCCAAGGAGAGGCTGGTTCTTGCTCTTGCCATTTTGTGTGGCTGCCCGGAGGTCACAGGGTCTATACCTGGATGTAGACTTTCCAGTGTGGCCATGGAGGGGAGGCACCCACATTTCTGTAAGTAACCCCTCACCCATTGTTCTGTTAGTAAGCCCAATAAAATTGCTGGTTTGGGCCGGGCATGGTGGCGCACGCCTTTAATCCTAGCACTTGGGAGGCAGAGGCAGGTGGATATCTGTAAGTTCAAGGCCAGCCTGGTCTACAGAGTGAGTTCCAGGACAGCTGGGGCTACAGGGAGACCCTGTCTCGAAAAGACCAAAAAAAAAAAAAAAAATTGCTGGTTTGACAAAATCATACCTTGTTTTGTCATAGGGAATGGGGGAGGAGGGGGCTAGATGCCGCTTGTGCCTTCCAGAACTAATTTTAGCAACAAAGGGTGTCAATGGGGAAGAAGGTATAACGATGATTAAGATTGATTAAAACAGGGGCTGGAGAGATGGCCTAGCGGTTAAGAGCGTCGACCGCTCTTACAGTGGACCTGGGTTCGATCCCCAGCACCCATATGGCGGCCGAGAACCGTCTGAAACTCCAATTCCAGGAGAACTCCAGTTCCAGGGGAATCCGACACCCTCTTCTGACCTCCGTGGCATTGCACGACACGGGTGCACAGACCTACGTGCAGACAGTACATTCATACACATACAGAAATAAATAAAATAAAATAAAATAAAAGTTTTAAAAAAGATTGATTAAAACAAAAATTTAGGGTGCTGGAGAGATGGCTCAGCGGTTAAGAGCACTGGCTGCTCTTGCAGAGGACCCGGGTTTGATTCCCAGCACCCACACAGCGGCTAAGAACTATCTTATGCTGGGCGTGGTTGCACATACCTTTAATCCTAGCACTTGGGAGGCAGAGGCAGGCGGATCTTTGTGAGTTCAAGGCCAGCCTGCTCTACAGAGGGAATTCCAGGACAACTGGGGCTACAGGGAGACCCTGTCTCAAAAAGACCAAAAAAAAAAAAAAAATGTATCCTTTTATTTAGACAAAGGTAACTCTGACCACTCATCAAAGAAGCTTCTTTTTGCAACAGATAGAGACTATTACAAAGTTCTACAACTCCTCATATGCAGAGAATAAGTGTCTGTGAGGTGTCTAGTCTTAAGTGGTGTATCTACAATGCAACCTCTACATCTAAGGGAACATTGGAACAGGGGGTAGAAAGAATATTAATGTATCTCTCAACTCTTACCTCATAAAGTAAAGCTTCCTCATGCAACAGATGGCTATCAACCCAAAAAGTCACAACTGGCCAAAGTACAGAGAATAAGAGCCTTCAGAGTTCTTATCCCTGAATCCAACACATATTTCAAATCTCTGCCACCTAAGGCTCAGGGACCATTGTGGAAGACTGGACAGAAAGACTGTAAGAGATTGTAAGAGCCAGAGGTTGATGTCTACAAGGAAACAGTGTTTTCCAGACAGCTGGGAAATTTCTCATATGAACTTACAGCAATAGTAACAGCATGCACAAGACCTATGCAAGCTCAAACCAGACAGGATTCCAGCATATGAATCAGGAAGTGGGGAAGAAACCTCAAACTTAGTGGAGGAATTATTGGCAACCAATAACTACTGGGAAAGGGAGAGTCGGTTTTCTTTAAAGGTGTGATATTAGATAGGTTAACCAGGTTTCAGTTGATAAATGCACATGGAATGAGATTAGGGCATAGAAACTTAACTTGATGGGCCTTACTATATATGGCAAAGTACATGAAACTCAGCGGGGGAGGGGGGAGGCTATCAGAGGGATACAAATAGAAGAAAGTAGTCTGAATATGAACAAACTATATTGTATGAGCTAGGTGTGGTGGCACATGCCTTTAATTCCAGCACATGGGATGCAGAGGAGGGTAGATCTCTGTGACATTGAGGCCAACCTGGTTTCCATAGTGAGTTCAAGGCCAGCTTTGGCTATAGGAAGATACTATCTCAAGAAAACCCCAAAAATATATGATACGGAATTAGCAAAAGTGCAATAAAAACATGAAGAAAAAAATGAAAAAAACAAAAAGATATCTTTTTGTTTGGCTATTTGCCCTTTTACTAATATATATATATATATTCATATATTCTTATTCATATATATATATATATATGAATAAGAGTATGTATAAGGAAACAGACACTTTCTTTTTTTTTATTTATTTTATTATTTCTGTATGTGTATCAATGTACTGTCTGCATGCAGGTTTGTGCACCCGTGTCGTGCAATGCCGTGGAGGTCAGAAGAGGGTCTCGGATTCCCCTGGAACTGGAGTTCTCCTGGAATTGGAGTTTCAGACGGGTCTCAGCCGCCATGTGGGTGCTGGGGATCGAACCCGGGTCCTCTGTAAGAGCGGCCGGCGCTCTTAACTGCTAGGCCATCTCTCCAGCCCCGGAAACAGACACTTTCAAAACTATTGAGGGTCTCACTTCCCAAGTTTCTGCCTCCTCAGTACTTGACTGTGCTCACCCACTACTGTCATCTGTCCAACAATCTTTGTGTTTAAGTTTGGGCCTCAAGAAATCCTTGATGTAGAACCTTTAAGTGGCATGACTATTGGCTTTGGGTCACTGGAAGGATATACTTGTCTCCTGGATTCCTGAGAAAGCAAGTTGCTATAAAACCTGGAGCCTAACCCTTAGTCCCTTATGGCTTGTCTATCAATAAGTGACCTCTTTCTCCCCCACACAGTCCTGTCATTTGCCATAGTGTCCCTGTCAGTGCCAGCACCATGTGTTGGACTTTTGGCCTCCAACACTGCGAGACAGTTTTCTTTACAATACGAGCCAGCTCAGGTAGTTCACTGCAATGAAAAATGGACTAATACACTCACTGAGGTCAGTAATGCTGTGCTGGCTGAATTCATTTTACTTGAGTTTCTGTGAGCATGTGACTCTATTGATTCCACTTTGTTTTATCTTGAAATTGTCTTCCTTGACCTCTGCAGTACCTGTCTAGCTTCCCTCCGACCTTGTTTATTCTGAGTTCCCTGGATAAGCTTTTTCTTCTTACTTTGCTCATTTACATGTGATGTCAGCTTTGCCCCAAGCACTAAGAAACTAATACACTGCCAAACTCAACATGTCCCAAGTCTTTCTTGAGAGACATGTCTCAACTCCCCTCACTCATCTGAACCTGGTTATTATTTGCTTATTTTTCTCAACACTAATCTAATTTAGTAAGATATCCTTTCTGATTGTTCCTTAATGACTTATAAAAAGTTCAAGGCCAATGGATCAGAATGTACACAGGTAAAGTCACTTCATGGTGACAGAGTGACTTCAATCTGTAATGTTGGTTGCTGGTTCTGGTGTGCAGGCCTGTAATTGTCTTCAATTATAGCACTCCAGGTGGTGACACTGGAGGACTACAAGTTCAGGGCTGTCTAAACTACCTAGTGAGACCTGTTATGTTTAATGCCATAGGTTTAACCCCTATTATGTAAAAAAAAAAAAAATCCTCTTCTCCCAGGTGAGTAGTACAATACTAGATTTCTTCTGTACAAATTAAGCTAAGAAAACAAAAGCTTTACGATAAGTCAGAGCAAGGGCTGGAAAGATGGCTTTGTGGTTAATCCTCTTGCAGAGGATTACAGTTTGGTTCCTAACAACCATGTCAGGTGGCCCATAACTACCTTTAACTCCAGCTCCAGGAGATTTGACCCTTTCTCTGGCCTCCACAAATACCTCGAGAATCCGCCCAAACCATACACAGACAGACTCAAATATGTATAATTTAAAAAACAAATCTTTCAAATAAAATTCATCAACATTTTCAAATAAATTATTTATTGCTGAATAATACAGAGATATTTACCCCCCCCTTTTTGTTTGGTCTTTTTGAGACAGGGTCTTCCTGTAGCCCCTGCTGGTCTGGAACTCACTATGTAGAACAGGCTGGCCTTGAACTCACAGAGATCCACCTGCCTCTGCCTCCTGAGTGCTAGGATTAAAGGTGTGAGCTACCATGCCTGGCTTAGTACAGAGACACTTAAATAAAATGGCACAACAAACTTCATTATATAAAATGGACAAAAGCACCAACATCACAGCTACTTGTCAAGGTGGCAAGGCCTTAAATAGCTCATGCTAGATTTTATTATTTATTATTTATTTATTTATTTATTTATTTATTTATTTATTTATTTATTTTGCAGTTCTTAGCCTCCGCCTTTAAGGGCTGTGCTATCCCTACAGCACTATTTATTTTTATTTTATGTGTAAGAGTGTTTTACCTGTAGGCATGTAAGTACGCCTGTGTCCTACAATGCCCATGGAAATCAGAAGAGGGTGTCTGATCCCCTGGAATTGGAGTTACAGACAGTTGTTAGCTGCCATATGGGTGCTGACAACTAAACTCAGCTCCTCTGCAAGAGCAGCCAGTGCTCTTAACTGGTGAGCCATCTCGACAACCCCTCATGCTGTATTTTAAAACAAGGGGTATAACATCACAGAAACATTTCTACTGTGTACTAAATTTGTGTTTTGCTCACCTGTGTGCCTGGGAAATGTGCTGCTGTATCATTAACTGCCCAGGCAAGGAAAGAGAGGCCAGACCAATCACTATCACCTGCCCTGCCTTTCCTTCTGCCAGCTTCCTTCTGCAACCCACTGCTTTCTCCCTTCCAACATTTGGGAGTCAGATAAGTATTCTTTCTGTTCTAATTGCTCTTCTAGAATCTTGGTTTGTTTTTAAATTTTTTATTCTATTCTTGACCCAACCTTTGATTTGTATGTGATAGCTCAACTAATAAAAACAAAACAAAACAAAACAAAAAGCAAACAGTGACCTGATAGGGTAATCCATCAGGGAACAACTTTAGTGGCCAGAGTTTATTCGTCTTGAGCTGGTGATATAGACAAAGTCACTTAAACCGTAATCTGGTCTTACCTGGAAACTTGTTAGAAATGCAGAATTTTGGAGCTGGAGAGATGGCCTAGCTTAAGAGCACCGACTGCTCTTGCAGAGGACCCGGGTTCGATATCCAGCACCCACATGGTGGCTGAAAACCATCTTTAACTCCAGTTCCAGGGGAGTCCAACACCCTCTTCTGACCTACGCGGCATTGCACGACATGGGTGTACAAACCTACATGCAGACAGTACATTCATATACGGAAAAAAAAAAAAAAGAAATGTAGAATCTTGGGTTCCTCAAAACAAAGCCAGAGATATCTGAGAAGCATTGATCTGATTGGATGATCATATCCTTAATCATCGTGGTAGAGCCATGCAATGCCACAGAGTTCAGAAGAGGGCATCAGATTGATTCCCCTGGAACTGTAAAGATGGTTCTTAGCTGCTATGTGGGTTCTGGGAATTGAACCTGGGTCCTCTTCAAGAGCAGTCGGCACTCTTAACCACCGAGCCATCTCTCCAGCCCCAAGTTATTTTAATTTTTGAGACAGGATCTCACTCTGTAGTTCAGACTGGCCTTGAACTAGCAATCCTCCTGCCTTGGCTTCCTGAGTGCTGGCACTACATGCGTGTACTACCACACCTGGGCATACATGTACACTTGAAAGTCTGGGGAACTTGCCTGACTGCACCGTAAAGCTGCAGATTTGTGTGACATAGGACATTAAAATAGCTACATAAGGAATTTTGTGAAGTGGCCTTTCCCAAGAGGGGACAACATACCTACAGACATTTGAGGTTTTGTAGTCACTCAATTTAGACACAGTTCAGACTGTGTAAGAAGAAGGAATACCATAGACAGCACTCCGGCACTCAATGCTTGGTGTGAAAGACAAGGTAGCTGGTGGGCAGTTCGTAGGGCTGCTGTGTGAGACATGCGAGGGTTGAAACCCTGGCTCTATCACTATCTAGCTTTGGGAATTAGGTAGTTAATTGTTCCTCCAGGGTCTCGTTTTCTTCTTTTGTAGGATTGGGGTGAAAATGCATTTCTGATACAGCTTATTTTGAAAAAATTAACTTAAAAATATGCAATACTAGATTACACAGACAAGTGTTCACCTGATTTCCTTCCCTGGATTAAAGTTAGCTTGGAACTAATGTCTGTGATCTTGATACTGTTACTGTAACAGTTTAGCTGAATAAGTCTTAAGGAAGGAGAAAATAGTTTGAAATGTTCTAATATTTGGAGCTGATCAGAATGTTGTATTTCTACCCAAGGTCAGAGATAGATTCCATTTTTTTGCCCAAGAAGGAATAGCTTTTCCTTAATGGGCCTCAGTGGAGCCCTGAAATCCTTCCCTCAAGACCTCCAAGATTCCTGTAATAATAACAAGACTGACAGAATTAGTTGTGATGACAGAGGGATGGCATAAAGGTGCCCACTCTGGCCCCAGAGTCTCCATACCATTTCTGTCAGAGCCTGGGAGGGGTGCTGGAGGTCAGATCTGCAGAGAGGGGATGAGACTGCATAGCCACTGCCGATTGAGCCTGGGACCTGACTGTCCATCCGCCCTTAAGGAACCATTCTTTTGAAGAGTCAATCCCCTTAGCTCCCCTGGTTAACCCAGCTCTGTTTAGCTTCCCTCTTCGGAGTTCCTACGCTTGAGCCTTAGGTCACCTCTCTGGGGCTGTACTGTCCCCCTCTGTGGCTTAGCTTTTCCAAGTGAGAGCTTGTATGACTAAAAGCTTACATTACTGCTGTGACTTCACAGCTGTCACTGCTTTCTTGGATACCAGACTTCTGCTCAACCCTGATATGTGTTGGCTTTTCAGAGTCAACCGGGTCTCCTTTCATCTATTTAATCATAGATATAATAATCTTTTGTCTTCTATGTCATGGATCTAAAAGCTAATAATTAACCTATGTCAAATTAAGATTCCATTTTATTTCTCTCATGCAATTTTACCTCTACTTGTTTCTTAAAGATATTTATTGCAATATATGTCTGAACATTTAAACCATATTTGAGTCAAAGATCAGGTAGTACTTAACAATTATCTGATACCTCTACGAAGCAGTAGTGGCCAGCAGATAAACTGTGAAAGTGAACTCTGTGGGATCACTGTATTAAATCCTTCTGATTTCGGTCTTGTTTTCTGGATGTAAGATTTATCAGTATTGACCCTTTTCCCCTCAAAGTCACCCAGTCTGCTTCTTGCTTATGGACGTCCCACAGCTCCCAGGAGGACATACTGGTGACCTCAGTCATTCTACTGGGCTTTACTCCTGCATGCTGGTCATAGAGATCCACTTTTGACTACACACTCCACTTGCTGAGAGGTCAGTAACCCTGCTTCAGGGGTGGAGATAAGGACCCCAGAAGGCTGGTGTGTGATGACAACTATCTTATTGGGGTGGGTGGTACAATACACCCAACTACCTTCTTGTTCTAAGGGGCTGGTGTAGTCCAGGTAGCAAAACGAAAACCAGTCTCTTTACCACCACCCCAGTCTTTCATCAGGTAAAGGTGGGGGTGAGGGTGGGGCGTTTCTACACTCATCTTGCACCTCAGTCCTGATGAACCCTTACATCTTCATTGTTTTGTTTCATTTTCTCCAAACTAAAATTGTTCATGCTCTGGCTAGAATTTGTGTACAGATCATAACTTCTTTGAAACACGGTCTTGTTCTTTGCACTTATGAACTTAAAATGAGGGGCCGGGAAAGTAGCTTAGCGGTAAAGTTTCTTGCACCTCACCCTAAATTCCAATCACTATTCTTTCTCACACATACCCCTTAGTTACCCAGGGTGAGGGAATCATTGAATACACAGTTGGCTATTTCTGCACCACAAAGGAATTAAGGAGGACCCACAAAACGTATCAGTGATATCTCTGGTAACAAGTTCCAAGGAAAAGACTAGCTGCATCAGAGGAAAGATTTCTCACCTAGAGTACTGATATTTGTGGAACCAGACTTCGCCCTTCCAGTACCTAGTATCTCTAATGCCCTGATCGATTTAAGTTATGTAAATAGCTCTTTCCTGATGCCAGCCACTCCGAGCCCGGGTCTTAATCCAGGCCCTGGCCACCCCCGCCCGCGGTGTTGCCTGCTCGCAGCAGGTAAGTCCCACGGCCCACGCGGCACAGGGCAGCGGCAGGGCCGG
Organism: Rhizomys pruinosus; assembly: GCA_009823505.1. Lineage (NCBI taxonomy): Eukaryota > Metazoa > Chordata > Mammalia > Rodentia > Spalacidae > Rhizomys > Rhizomys pruinosus. The sequence goes on along the minus strand of VZQC01011281.1, from coordinate 2,973,214 downwards.
GCGGGGCGGGCGGGGACGCGGGCGGCACTGGGCGCAGGGCTCGGCCCAGCGCAGCGGCGGCGTCCTGCGCGGCGCGGGGCGCGGGGCGCGGGGAGCGGTTCTGGGCGTGCCTCCCCAGCCCCGGCGCCCGGCCCTGCGCTGCGGCCCAGCTCGCCGTGCGCCGCCGCGATGCGGGGCGGAGACGGTGTGCGGGCTAGGTGACTTTCTCCAGTCTCCGATCCCCGGCCCGGGGGAGCAATGACATCACGCGGCCTTCGGCTCCCGCCGACACAAAGAGCAGCGGGGAGAGGCCTCGGCCGCGGAGGCCGCCGGCCGCCCATGCCTCGCCGGGCCCCCGGGCGCCGCCAGCCGGGCTCGCCCGCCGCCTGCGCCCTGCAGCGACCGCCGCTGCCCCCCGAGCGCCGCTGATCCCGCCGGGCGGCTGGCCCCTTCCATGCCGGCGCGGGCCCTGGGAGGGGCGCCGGGAGCCGGGCGCGCAGCATGCACTGGGGGGTTGGCTTTGCCTCGTCCAGGCCTTGCGTGGTGGATCTGAGCTGGAACCAGAGCGTCTCCTTCTTCGGCTGGTGGGCCGGGTCCGAGGAGCCCTTCCCCTTTTATGGGGATATCATCGCTTTCCCTTTGCAGGATTACGGTGGGATCATGGCAGGGCTGGGTTCCGATCCCTGGTGGAAGAAAACGCTTTATTTGACCGGGGGAGCTTTGCTGGCCGCGGCTGCGTATCTGCTGCATGAACTCCTGGTCATTAGGTGAGCTGGAGAGAGGGACCCGCGCGCGGGCGCCTGCAGGGACACTTGGCCCGGACAGCCAGCGTGAAGGGGGACGGGGGGGGGGTGTCCAGTGCCAGCCCCTGGGTCATGTTGCCCAAATATCCCAGCGTCCACGTCGCTCTTCCCCCAAAGTCATTTCATGGTCACCTGGCTACATGTGAGGGGCTATTTAGAGTTCATGGGAGAATTAATTTGGGAGGGGAAAACATTTGTCTTCCAGCATTTCGATGCTAAAAGCGAAGTGCTCTGACTCACTAGTGATGTGGAGCAAAACAGTCTGTTAAAGAAACGCCCATGGGAAGATGCTAATTGCAGTGAATGCATTTGCAACAATAGAATCCAGCCTTGTAGAGATACACCGTTATAAATGCCTTACTGGTTTACAGATAATAATGCTGGGATATTAACTGCAAATCTCATCTTTTACTTAAATTTTAGTTCTCCCCTACTCTTTCCTAAATGTCAACATCTTTAAGAGATGTATTTGCAAAAGCTGGGAAAGCTTCACTCCCTGTTAAAGATGCATGATTAAGTGTAGCAGTGTGCAGCTTTGATGCAGCCTTAAGCTGCTTATCTGCTTATTTGGTGTGGAACTGTAAGTTCAGTCTTGAGGCTGAAATGCTTCTGTGTGGACAGTAGGAGATGGGAAGGCAAGACTAGCACATGGCGGTACTTGACATAACACGGAATCTCCCAAGGCTGCAACAGTTTGCCTGCTGCAGAATGTTTACAGTACCGACTTAGAAATTCCAATAAATGGAGACCCCCCTCCCCCTTTGGTGCAGCTAGTACTATAGTACGTAGATTGTTATTAGAATAGGGTGATACCACAGGGTGCTGAGACAGTCTTTAGCAAGATATCAGTTTATGGTTAGAATCTCCATGCATTTGAGCCCCCAGTCACTGGAAGATTGCCCGGAGCAGAGTAGTTTTCAGAAGCACCTCAGAATCTCCCTCCTGGCTGGGATTTTTCTGAAGAGGCAGAAATGTGTACACACCACTTTTTCCTGGGGTAACATTGTGCTAGAGGTTATAATGAAGATGGTGGCTGGTGACCTTTAATGGACTTGCAGGAATTCAAGGAGGGCAGGCACAGTGACAGCCTGACTGTATGTTGACTTTCTTGTGTCTGAGAGAGAGAGAAATCACTTAGGTCCGGGAAAATGTGTTGGCTTTCATATTATTTAGCTGCAGTGAAGTTTATTTTAAGCTGGTTACACATTTAATTCTTTGACTTAGCTCAGTGCCTTGATTCAAGTTGAACCAAAAATCAAAGTTTTCATGTGAATTATCTCCTTAGCTTATTCTCTGTGCTAGTTTTAGAACTCTATTTCCAAATCAAGTTTCAATCCATTTAAAGAATTCACACAGCTGTGTAGTATTTTAAACAGTAGCCAGCTGTAGTCCAACTCAAGGCCTGTGAGGACCCTTCACCATGTGCCCTCCAGGTTGTGAAGAGTGAAGGCTTCACAGGGCTAAGACCAAAACATGGCTTAGATGACCTTGCAGAATAGTGGTGCCCTGACTGGAGCAGACCACACCCTGGAAAGCATGGACCCTGGACACTACAGAGCCCTTTCTCTGTCCCTAGCTCCTTTCTCACTTAGGGGACCAGGAGCCCCAGCTCTGGATACATACTTGGGTTAAGGTGTTTTAGGTCTAATCATGGGACCTTTTATTTCTTGACAATTGTTTAAGATAAATTGATAAACCCTCTTATAATACAAGCTGAAAGGGGGCTGCCCATTTTTGAGCACTTAGTAGGACTCCATGTATGTCATTGCCTTTATCCCTAGGGAATCCTGTCAGGAATTCCTCTCTATTTAATAGAAAAGAATAAAAAGGAGGTTAAGCAACCTGCCCGAGAGCACACAGTAAAAGGAGCAGGACCCAGGCTCAAATGTGCAAATGTGTGTCTGCACTGCCTTAGAGAAAGTGTTTTGCTGGAAGAAAGAGAAATGTGGAGAATTGTGGCATTTCCTGGGGAAAACGGGCCTGGGGTCAAGACCCAGCTTTCTGGGGCAGAGAGACAGGGGAGACAGGAGGGTTGAAGACAGGCTGCAGAGGGTAGGAGATAGAAAGACTTCCACTTTGGGGAAAAGCGAAGCTTCAGTGTCGTTTAGGCAAAAAGCAAAACAAAATCTGAAATGTGTAGGATGGAAAACACACTGAAAATGATCACACGCTGAGTTCATTGGCAACTGTAAGCTCTTCCCCACCCTGCTTGGATTTTGCGCTGCTCAGACTTAGCCTCAATCTATGGCTTTGTTTCTGAAAGTAGTCAGGTGATAGTTATTTAGCAATGGTTATGAGAATAACCAAAGCTGACATTTTGGGGGTCCTCATCTGGGATAGAATTATTGGTATTTGTATTTTTTTCTGCCATTGTTTTTTAAACAGTTCTTGTCTTGACCCTCTGTTTGCCCTGACTGGAGTTGATCTGGTCTCTATATTGAATCCAGTCAGACATCTGGAAATTTGTTGCTTGTGAATTGAATGACTAAGTAATGACTTCATGACCACATTTGTACATTTGGCTCTCCAGCTCAGCCTGTCCTAGAAAACTTTCTTAGTGAATCAGAACAGCCCATGGCTTCTCATCTGCTTTCTACAACTGGCTCAGCACTAGTGCACAGAGGCCATGGTCTTCTGTGACTCCCCGGTAGTAGGAGCTAGTCTTCTCCTAGACTAGCTGGCTGGGGCTCTGTAGATGTTTCTTTATTCAAATCTCATGCTGAGTTTATTTTATAAAATAAATTGCACAGGAAGCAACTGATTTGATCCTATGACCCTAAACTGGAGAGAGGTTTTTGTAGAGGGAAGCTTATCAAACCAGATTGTCTGGGTTTAAATTTGATTCTGCCTTTAACTAACCATGGACCTTAGATGATAATAAGCTCTTTTTTTTTTTTTTTTTTTTTTTTTTTTTTTTTTTATTAATGTTATTTATTTCTGTATGTGTTTGAATGTACTGTCTGCATGCAAGTTTGTGCACCCGTGTCGTGCAACGCCGCGGAGTTCAGAAGAGGGTCTCGGATTCCCCTGGAACTGGGGTTCTCCTGGAATTGGAGTTTCAGACGGTTCTTAGCCGCCATGTGGGTGCTGGGGATCGAACCGGCGTCCTCTGTAAGAGCGGTCGGCGCTCTTAACCGCTAGGCCATCTCTCTAATAAGCTCTTGATTACTTTGCTTCCTTCCTTCCTTCCAACTTTCTTTCTTTCTTCTTCTTCTTCTTCTTTTTTTTTTTTTTAAAGAAAGGGTCTCCGTATAGCCCCAGCTGTCCTGGAACTCACTCTGTAGACCAGTCTCACAGAGATCCACCTGCCTCTGCCTCTTAGATGCTGGGATTAATGGCATGTGCTACCATGCCTGGCTACAAACTTGATCTTAAGTTAGTATTCATTGGCCAAGTTATTTAACTTTCAGAGCATCAAGTTTGCTTATCTACCATAAACTTTCACTGTAGTATGCCATCCCAAATTCAAACTCTTAATGCCCACTTTATATTGTTGTTACCAGAATGAAGTAGGTTAACATATGTGATGCATAGAAGGCCACGGACACATTTTGGCACATGAGTGGACCAGTATCCACTCTTACTATGAGGATGCCTAAATTATTGTTTAGAATTAGATTATTTTGGCCTGTGGGGAAGAAGATTTAATATTTACTTCTTCTCTTTCTGTTTTTCAAATTTTCCCTTGTGATGCACAGAGTTTGTGCTGTCTAGGAATGAGTCCTGGATTTTAATTCTTTCACCTAAAGGAAAAAAAAAAACTTTGTTTTTAATCTTTTTATTCTTTTGGCTTGTAATTTCAGAAGGCTTCATTATAAGCTTTTTAAACTCACTGGTGCCTTAGCTGCTGAACTTGAAGAGAACTTGTTTTACAAGTGAGCGTCCATGGGATGGTGCTGGTAGGCTGTTCCTGCTGGCATAGAAGTAGGTGTAGAATTAAGCTGGGATCCCGGGGCTGGAGAGATGGCCTAGTGGTTAAGACTGCCAACCGCTCTTGCAGAGGGCCCATGTTCCATCCCCAGCACCCACATGGCAGCTGAGAACCATCTTTAACTCCAGTTCCAGAGGAATCGGACACCCTCTTCTGACCTGCACGGCATTGCACGACACGGGTGCACAAACCTACATGCAGACAGTACATTCATACACATAAAAAAAAAAAATCTGGGATCCCTAGAGGTTTAGGGAGAGCGAAGGCAGGAGTGGAGTTGATCTGACTGGAAAAATGCGAGATATTAGAAAAGATGGAAATTATAATAGGTTTCTGGGGGTGTGTATGAGCCAGGCTAGGTGAAATTGGGAGATAGTGTAGCTTAAGTATAGGGCTATGTCTTTTTTTTTTTTTTTTTGGTCTTTTCGAGACAGGGTCTCCCTGTAGCCCCAGCTGTCCTGGAACTCACTCTGTAGACCAGGGGGCCTTGAACTCACAAAGATCTGCCTGCCTCTGCCTCCCAAGTGCTAGGATTAAAGGCGTGCGCTACCACGCTCGGTGGGCTATGTCTTTTTAAAATTAAAAAAAAATTTTTTTATGTGTATGAGTGTATTGTCTGCATGTAGGTTGGTGCGCCTGTGTCGTGCAATGCTGCAGAGGTCAGAAGAGGGCGTCGGATTCCCCTAGAATTGGAGTTAAAGACGTTTCTTAGCTGCCATGTGGGTGCTGGGAATCAAACCTGGGTCCTCTGAAAGAGCAGTCAGTGCTCTTTACCGCTGAGCCATCTCTCCAGCCTCAGGCTATGTCTTTTTAGATGACAATAAATTCCTCTACTTTTTTTTTTTTTGCATGGGAGCTAAGTGTTTCCAAATATTACCTTATTTAGTCCTTGCGATGATCAGTACAGAAGCAGCATTGCCTTCATTTCCAGGTGAAGGGAGGTATAGCGATCTGGAGTGAGATGGCCATGAGGAAGCAGAGTTTGTATTTGACTCTAGGTGTCTATACTATGACTCCAGCATTTATTATACTAATGGCACACACAAAACTGGCCAAAGGACAAGGTAGATGTGTGGCTTAAACAGCAGATGGAGAGAAGAGAAGTTACAAAAATATATATGGAGTGACAAAAGTTGGCATGCCATGAACACAGAGAGAGGAGGAGAAAGAGGGAAAAGAAAGGGACGTGCGCACGTGCACACACACAGACACACACACATACAGAGAGAGAGAGAGAGAGAGAGAGGGGGGGGGATAGAGAGAGAATGAATACCTGAAGCTAGGTTCCATAGCAACACACCGAAGGTAAGTTCCATAGCAACACAGGTTGAAGCCTGGCGAGGGCACAGGCAACTTAGAACAAGGACCAGAGAGTTCCATCTCAGATTCCCCAGTGATGTGAGTTGTGGCAAAGCAGATCTGTGCTGTTATTTCCTACTTGCTGATGAGAGACTGTTTCAAAGTATAGTCTAATGGCCAGGAAGATAGGCAAATTGCCTTATTTAGTCGAGGCTCTACTGTTTACTAGCAATGTGACTTTGGCGAAGATAATCCTCTATAAACCAGGCAGGCCTTGAACTTGTGGTCCTCCTGCATCAACCTCTGGAATAGCTGGGATTACAGGCCTGCACCACCAGGATTATGTCCTACAATTCTCATCCATAAAATATGTATAATAGCAGGACATGGTGGTGCATGCCTTTAATCCCAGCACTCAGGAGGCAGAGAAGCAGGCAGCTCTCTGAAATCCAAGGCCAGCCTGATTTACATGAAGAGCTCCAGGCCAGCTGGGGCTCCAGGGAGATCCTGTCTCAAAGAAAAATGTATAATAGTACTGTGTACTTCATAATGTTGTTATGAAGCTTAAATCAGGTCATACCTGTGGAACCTGTGGAATCAAGTGGGACACATAATAAGCACAGAACTCCTGCTCTGGAAAATAGTCTCCCTGCTGTTGGGCTGCAGGTCACAGAAGCAGGTTCATTTGTAGTTACTTCCCTGGGCCATTGGCTTTTATTCATATCAAAGTTTGTAAGATCCCCCTGCATTTGACGAAGCTCCATTCTTTAAGAACGGGATGAGCTAGCCCTGCCACACACACTCCCACCTCTTCATAGGAGACTACAGCCTTGAAGGGTCTGCTCAACAACTAAGGCAAGAACACATAACATGCAGACTGTCCTTTATTTCTGTTTTGGTTTTAACAGGAAGCAGCAAGAGCTTGACTCCAAAGATGCTATTATTCTGCATCAGTTTGCAAGACCTAACAATGCTGTCCCCAGTTTATCTCCTTTCTGTTTGAAAATGGAAACGTATTTAAGGATGGCTGACTTACCCTATCAGGTACTTGTTTGCAAGTATGCTTTATTCTTATGATAGACATCACTATCAGTTAGAGGGGGCAGTAGTTGATGTCATACAGGTGGATGTCAGGGGACTTGGGGTGTGACAGAAGCAGGGCTCAGTAAGAGTGAGACACTTGATTCCAAGGTCTGATGATTTCTTTTGACATCAGTCTTTAAAAATTCAGAACTATAGTATTTCTTTGTATATATAATAGTCTTTGTTTGTGGTTGGAATAGGCCTACTGTGCAGCTGGTATGTGATAAAGGTGAAGCAATTAAAGAAAAAAGAAGGAAAAAGAGGGGGCTGGAGAGATGGCTCAGCAATGAAGAGCACTTGCTACTCTTCCTGGGTTCTGTTCCCAGCACCCACAACACGCAGTTAACTCCTGTTCCAGGGGATCTAACACCATCCAGCCTCCACGGGCACCTGCACTCATGTGGCACACATAAACTCACACAGACACACACATATCCTCATAAATAAAAATACAAATGGGGGGGCTGGAGAGATGGCCTAGCGGTTAAGAGCGCCGACTGCTCTTACAGAGGACCCTGGTTCGATCCCCAGCACCCACATGACGGCCGAAAACCGTCTGAAACTCCAATTCCAGGAGAACTCCAGTTCCAGGGGAATCTGAGACCCTCTTCTGACCTCCACGCATTGCACGACACAGGTGCACAAACTTGCATGCAGACAGTACATTGATACACATAAATAAATAAATAAATAAATGCCGGGCGTGGTGGCGCATGCCTTTAATCCTAGCACTTGGGAGGCAGAGGCAGGTGGATCTCTGTGAGTTCAAGGCCAGCCGGGTCTACAGAGTGAGTTCCAGGACAGCCAGACCTACAGGGAGACCCTGTCTCAAAAAAAAAAAAAATACAAATGAAAAAGATAAAAAAGAAAGCCACATACATGTACATAAAAAGTATGTGATTTACTAATATTTTTACCCAATTAAAAAAGGAGCTGGATATGGTAGCGCCAGGCATGGTGGTGCATGCTTCAAATTCCAGCACTCTGAAAGCAGAGGTAGGGAGTTCAAGGCCAGTCTGGTCTACACAGTGAGTTCCAGGCCAGCCAGGGGTACAGGGAAACAGGGAGACCCTGTCTCAAAAAGACCAAAAAAAAAAAAGTCAAAATATTAATTGTAATTAATTACTGTGGTTTAGAAAATTGATTGCTTTCCCTTGTTATAGTTTTTTTTAATTTTCAAATTCACCCTTAAGTAAAAAATGGAAATAAATTTTATATTTAAAATATAAATAAAAGAATGTACGTGAAGGTTTACATTTCCCTCTGACTGTTTGAGCTACATCTAACAATAACATGTTGTATTTTCATTTTCAGTATTCAATGGAGTTTGAAATTTTTCCTCTATTTTTCTATGTTTGACCAGGTTCTGCTCTATGGAATTTTATCTTGTTTCTAAAATTGTTCTTTATTTTATGGTCAGAGAAAATAGTATCTGTTTACTGATTCTTTGCATTTACTCAGACTTTAGCATAATGTGTGGTTGCTTTTTATATGGTGAAAAGAATTAATTATGTATTATGGGATAAAAAAAGCTTTTAATGTATTTACTTACCTGAACATGTTTGATGTATTATTTAAACCTCCTGTATTTCTAGTTTTTTTTTAAAATATTTTTTTTACTAATTTTATTTTTTGTGCATGAGTGTATTACCTGCATTTTATAAGTGTACCATGTTGTACAATGCCCACTGAGGTCAGAAGAGGGTGTCAGATCCCCCTGGGACTGGAGTTATGGACTGTTGTTAGCTGCCATATGGGTGCTGAGAACCGAACTTGGAGCTGCCAGTACTCTTAACCACTGAGCCATCTCTCCAGCCTGTAGGGGTTTTTTTGTTGTTGTTGTTGTTTTGGTCTTTTTAAAACAGGGTCTCCCTTTAGTCCCAGCTGGCCTAGAACTCACTATGTAGACCAGGCTGGCCTTGAACTCACAGAGATCTGCCTGCCTCTGCCTCTGTCTCCTGAGTGCTGGGATTAAAGATGTGTACTGCCATGCCTGGCCAGCCTGTAGTTTTTAAAAAATGGTTTAGTAGTATCTGGAATAAGTAAAGCATTCACATATATTTGTTAATTGTCCTCTTTATGCTTTCCTATTAGCTCTCACTTTGTATGAAAGTATTTATATAGTTAATTTTATATTATTAGGTACATATACTAAAAAGATTATATATTTGTTTACTCTTTTATTTAATTTTCCAAACATAATGCCAATCATTTTCCTTTCTGATTTTTTAAAATTTGTATTTTGTTTGTCAGATAGTGGGCCAACTTTCTTTTGGTTCCTATTTGTTTGTGATAACTTTATTCTCTTTCTCCACCTTTTGGTATATTAGTGTCCTTGTTTGCTTTCTGTTGCTGTGATAAACATCATGACTAAAAGCAGCTTAGGTCCACCTAGTCATGACAGAGCAGGGGTAGTAGGTTCCAGAGCATGGATTCTGTGCACTACCATTTGTGGCTGCTTTCAAGACCCTTTCTCCAGTGAAGTTCCTTGTTGTTTGCTTGGTTGCGCCTGCTGCCAGGCTGTTTTGCCTTTCAGGCCATTATCCGCAGACTGCATTGTCCTATTGGAACTGCTGCTTTTAGAACGCATAGTGGAGCAGCAGGACACATGCCTGCTGTGAAGTCTGTAGTCAGTGACAGAGGCCTTTGAGAAGAGTGTGCTTACCCTTCCCAAAACAACTCTTTCCTACTAAGTGTATCTTCCAAAAGAATTACTTAGGGGCCTTTTCTTCTGTGCAGTTTCTATGGAAAGTAAATAGAGACCATTCATAGGTGAGAGAGTCCAAGTGAAGGAAAAAAGGTTCTGTAGTGTGGATGGGGATATTCTGCACCCCAGGGTTCCCTGAGCACTGTGTGCAAGCAGTGAGGGTTGGCGTAGAAGTGTTGGGAAACCTGATCGGTACAGAGGTGTTGGGTCATGGGCTAGGGAGCTTCATCATCTGATTTTCACTGTGATATTTAACAAAGATTAAAATGCCATGTTCTTAAGACCATAACTTTGTATTTGAAGCTTCTTAATTTTTTAAACTAAATATGATGGGAATGAATATTTGATGAGCATTAGGAAATTTTAAGTGTTCTTTTGAAGCCCAATGCATTGGGTACTAAAAAAAATCAAGATATGAATTGATTCAATTATAAATCTTTAATTTTGTTATAATTATAGATTCACAGGAAATTATAAGATGTACAAGGAGCTATGGTTAATGAGAAAAAGAACAAGGGCTGGGGTTGTAGGTTAGCTTGCTTAGGAAGATTCTGAGTTCTACTACTAGCACCATAAAAGGATGGGGGACAGGAAAGGGGGAGAGAGAGAGGAGAGAGAGACAGAGAGAAAGAGAGAGGAGAGGGGGAGGGACAAGGAAAGAAGGAGGGAGAGGGAGAGAAGGAGAAGGGGAGACTTAACCATTTCCCTAATTACATAAAGGCAGCATATGGTTCTGGTCTTTTTTAAAAAATTTTTTTAAATTCCTTTTTTGTACATTTTTTTCAAAGCCAATTTCTATTGAAGCTTTGTGCATTTCATACAAAATTTCCAATCAAGTCTAGGCCCACTCCCCTTCCTTGCCCCCCACTCCACCAGAGCTCATGCATTCTGCCAAATATGTTTTTCATCTTTTTCTCTTTTAAAATTTTCGATGCAGAAGTTTACTGTTTTGAGCAGAAGTTCACCGTTTCAGTCAGTTCTTTGACCCAGTCTTCTTCTTCTTGTTGTTCCTTCCAATCTGCATCACTCCAAAATATGCATATATGCATGCCACATATATCTTTTAGCATCTTCAGCTTATGATTTCTTTTTCTTTTTTTTTCTTTTTTTTTCTTTATTAGGCTGAAAGATGTCATGTTTGAAGGCTCCTCCTTGGCAAGCCCAAACCACCATCAATCCTGCCCTTGTGCTTCACACTGGGGTTTTTCCTTCCCATGGTCACCAAATGAGTTCCAGTAAGCACTATGTCCTGTCTTGATCCTCCTGTACTGTTCTCCATGATACAGCCTAGGTAGTCCAACAATGACAGTCTATACTCTGAAGAGGCTAAAAACCCCAGTAGTAGCTCAGTCTACAAGCTGGATGTCTCAGCAGTCCCTAGTTCTGGTCTTTTTAAAATGATACACAAATGTTTAAGCCTGGACAAGATGGCTCATGCTTCTAATCGCATCACTGGGGAGGTGGACACAGGTCGATCCCTGTGAGTTCCAGGCCAGCCTGATCTGCATAGAGCATTCCAGCCCAGGCTACATAGCGAGACCCTGTCCCAAAACCCAAACCAAAGCTGGGTGATAGCACAAGCCTTCAGTCTCAGCACTCAGGAAGCAGAGGCAGGGACAGGCTGATCTCTGTGAGTTCCAGGCTAGCCAGGGCCGCATAGCGAGGCCCCAAAACAAAAAAGAAACAACCCCCTAAACAAAGAAAAACAAAACCAAATTTAAGTGGTAAGTACAAATCCCCTGACTTCTGGTAATATTTGGGCATCCTCCCTTATATTTCTATAGACATACATAGAAACATTTGTTATAATGGGCTATATTAAAAGCATATTTCAGGGCTGGAGAGATGGCCTAGCGGTTAAGAGTGCCGACTGCTCTTGCAGAGGACCTGGGTTCGATCCCCAGCACCCACATGGCGGCTGAGAACCGTGTTTAACTCCAGTTCCAGGGGAATCCGACACCCTCTTCTGACCTCTGCGGCTTTGCATGACACGGGTGCACAAACCTACACGTAGACAGTACATTCATACACATAAAAAATAAATAAAATTTAAAAAATTATTAAAAAAAAGCATATTTCACAAAATCATTTCCCTTAACTAAGAAAAAGAAGACATTCCTCACCCCCACCCCAGGAGCTTTCTCCTTGATCCTTAGCCTTCACTTTTCATCTTGGATTTGTTTTGCTAATCTTATCTTCCCTCCATCCTTTTGGCTTGAATTTTCTCTTATCTGTTAAACAAATAACACAATGGCTACCTTGAGTCTTTTTCCATGGATTCACTGATGGGTAGTGTGTGGCATCCTTCACATTCTCTTTATATATACATTTATATGTATTTATTTAGTTTTAGTTTTAGTTTATTGTGTGTTTGGTTTGCATGTATATTAAGTGCATCCATGCTATGCGCTGCCCACAGAGGCCAGAAAAAGGCATAAAATCCCTTGGAACTTGAATTACAGATGGTTATTAGCTAGCATTTGGATGCTAGGAACAAAACCTGGGTCCTCTGCTAGAGCAGCCAGTGCTCTTGGCTGCTGAGCAATCTCTCCAGCCTTATAAGCATATTTTTGACCCATTATTTGAAAGTATCATGCAGAAATCATGAGACTTCAATTCTTTAATCAGAATCTTTCCCAAATAAGAACATTCTTTCTACAAAACTACACTATACAGCCGGGTGTGGTGGCATACACCTTTAATCCTAGCACTTGGGAGGCAGAGGCAGGTGGATCTTTGTGAGTTCAAGGCCAGCTTGGTCTGCATAGTGAGTTCCAGGACAGCCTGGGGCTACAGGGAGACCCTGTCTTGAAAAGACCAAAAAAAAAAAAAAGGTAGTCAAAATATTTCAAATTTGCCAGTGGAAGGTTTCGTGGTAGTTCTGGGATGCAATCAGTATTCACTCCATTACATAATGGATAGCAGTTCAGTTGAAATTTAGTGGCCAGTTCAGCAAGTCAGAGCCCAAGACTTTAAAAACCCTCTTTGGCCCTAAAGTTCTTCATCTCAAAATGGTGATGATGATGGTGATTGTGTTAATATATAAGATGAAGACATTGTGTCAAACATACATTTTCTCAAATTTCTCATTCTATCCATAAAGAAATTGAGTCCAGGGAGGATTATGGGAGACCCAGGGTATTAGCCCCTTTTCTGTTGCTGTGATAGAACCTCCACCACCAAGGGAACTTATAATAAAGGGAAGAGTTTGTTGGAGCTTATGGTTGATGATTCCAGGAGAATCAGAGTCCATCATGGCAGGGAGGCATGGTGGCAGGAAGTGCCTGAGCAGGAGCAGAAAGCAGAGGCCACATCTTCAAGCAGGCACAGGAAGCAGGAAGAGACTGAAGATTGGTGAGGCCTTTTTTTTTTTTTTTTTGAGACAGGGTCTCCCTGTAGGTCTGGCTGTCCTAGAACTCACTCTGTAGACCAGGCTGGCCTCGAGCTCACAGAGATCCGCGTGCCTCTGCCTCCCAAGTGCTAGGATTAAAGGCGTGCACCACCACGCCCGGCATTTATTTATTTCTGTATGTGTATAAATGTACTGTCTGCATGCAAGTCTGTGCACCCGTGTCGTGCAATGCCGCAGAGGTCAGAAGAGGGTGTCGGATTCCCCTGGAACTGGAGTTCTCCTGGAATTGGAGTTTCAGACGGTTCTCGGCCGCCATGTGGGTGCTGGGGATCGAACCCGGGTCCTCTGTAAGAGTGGTTGGCGCTCTTAACCGCTAGGCCATCTCTCCAGCCCTGGTGAGGCCTTTTGAACACTCTAAGCCCGCCCCCAGTGACGAGCTTCCTCCAGCATGGCCACACCTTCTAAGATCTCCCAAAACAGCATCACCAACTGGGAACAAAATGTCAAAATACTTGGAGCCTATGGGGGACATTCTCATTCAAACCACCACATTCCACTCCCTGGCTCCAATAGGCTCCAAGTGTTTGGACATTTTCTCTTCCTTTTATAAGTTCCCTTAGTTGTGGTGGTTCTATCACAGCAACAGAAACTTGACTAATACAGAAATTGGTACCAGGAGTGGGGTATTGCAGTGTAAACCTGACCTGGGTGTTTTGGGGATGATTGTGGAAGTGTTTGGAGCTTTGAGCTAGAAAAGCTATTGAGTGCATAGAGTTTGTTGCTGTGGAGGTTGGGACAGTTATGCTGAAAGAGTCGAAGACAATGGAGGCCCGTTTTTTGATGTTTCAAAGGGAAGTGGCAATATCAGGGCTGTTTGTGTGATGTTTTGAATTGAGAATCTGAAGCGAATTCAGATTTTGAATTCAGAACCTGAAGTGAAACCTTGATTTTACTGGCACAACTGATACTGGTCAGCTGGGGCTGAAAAATTGGCTGCAAGTAACAAGACCAGCATCATTGTGGTGAAACCTTCTGGGAAGAAGTTCCTCAGGATCAGGACACACAAATTGTGGTCCAGAGGCTGCCTGAGTCTCCATCTCAAGCTGGAAGCAGGACTTGGTGATGTGTAAGTTTCTTATATGGTTCTGGTGTTAAAAGTGTGACGGGCTCACAGAGAGAAGCTGAGGCGTGACATTGTGAGAGGCCAGGAAAGGCTGTTGGTCCAAGTGCACCCTCAGTTTCAATGAAGACCTTATGATTTCAGGGGTCATAGAGAGAACTGAGACTTTGCACCCTGAGAGGCCAGAAAAGTCCATTGGTGAAGGTGCAGCCTCAGTTTCAGTGGAGATCCCAGCTTTTTGGAGATGCCAGGACCATGAGATGACCTTCAAGGGAAGCATCAGGTGCAGAATGGAGCTGGCCTGGGCCTGTGAGATGAGCTGTGTATGCTGAGGATGACAGAGTCAGAGAAGTGGAGCTGTTAAAACCCTTTGGAGCCCAGAAGATCTTAAATGAATCCCAGGTGTCCAGCCTTGAGTTGCTTTGCTGGACTTAGGTTTTGCTTAGGTGTGCCCAATTCTTCCCTTTGAAATAAGACAGTACTGGCTTTGGATTTTATAGGAGTCCACAGTAAGAGACTTTTAAAAGAGACTATGAACTTTTAAATGTTTGGATTTTTTGTGGACCTTTTAAGTTTGTACTGCACTTATGGTATGATATTAACATCATACCTTGAGGGCAAGAAATAGAAAGCTTATGGTTTAATAATAATGTGTTTTTTGTGTCAAGTTGACAAGGGGTCAGTTGTTCTGGATAGATTTAGTGTCGACTTGACACACCAGAATTTAGGGAGCCTCAGTTGGGGAATTGCCTCCATTGGACTGGCCTGTGGCTGTCGCTGTGGGGTATTTTCTTGATTGTTGAGTGATGTGGGAGGGCCCAGCCCACTGTGGGCAGTGCCAACCCTGGGCAGGGTGTGCTGTATTGTATGAGAAAGCAGGTTAGGATAGGCCAGGAGAGCAAGCCAGTAAGCAGGACTCCTCCATGGCCTGTGCTTCAGCTCCTGCCTCCAGGTTCCTGCTCAGAGTGTTTCTACCTTGGGGTCTCTCAGTGATGAACTGTGACCAGGGAGATGTAAGTGAAGTAAGCCCTTTCCTCCCCTAGTTGGTTTGGTCAAATGTTTGTCACAGCAATTGAAAAGAAACTAGAATACCCAGGGAGGTCCAAGGAAGTGATGGGGACGTATTTTAAATCCAAAGCCTGTGACTTATACTGCTGTGCTAATGTGCATTAACTACCTCATCTGGGACAGACTTGTGTGGGGCCCCATCAGATTGGAAAGACTACTTTTTTGTTTTTTTTGAGACAGGTTCTCCCTATAGCCTCAGCTGGCTTGAACTCACTCTGTAGACCAGCCTGGCCTTGAACTCATAGAGATCCGCCTGCCTCTGCCTTCTGAGTGCTAGGATTAAAGGTGTGCACCACCACGCCTGGCTTAAAGATGGTTCTTAGTCGCCATGTGGGTGCTGGGAATCAAACTAGGGTCCTCTGCAAGAGCAGTCCGTGCTCTTAACCACTGAGCCATCTCTGCAGCCTCAAAACTACTTTTAAAAGTACCCCTGGAGGGCTAATCAAATAACAACAGAGTAGGAGGCTAGTGTATTTAAAGAAAATTAAGTTTTATTTTAAACATGTAGATTTTGTTTTATAAATATATTCCCAAGTGGGCATGGTGGTGTATGCCTTTAATCCCAGCACTTGGGAGGCAGAGATCACTATGAGTTCAAGGCCAGCCTGGTTTAAGTAGTGAGTTCTAAGCCAGTTGGATCTACAGGGAGACCCTGTCTCAAAAAGGCCCAAAATAAATAAACAAACAAATAAATAAATATTATAATCCCATTCAGAAAAACTGAAATCATAAGAAAAGACCACCCACACTCATCTATAATCTTGCCAGTTACTTCAGACACTTAGGGGTTCTTCTTAATGTTTTTAGCCATCTACTGTTTATTTAGATGTAGTTATATCTAAGTAAATTACATTTGTCTCTAAAGTGTTGTCTCCTGATTTCTTTTTTTAGAAGAACTATTTTTGATTATGAAAACATGCTAGAGCTTTCATTTCCATAGAGTTAACCACCAATTTTTATTTTTTTACTTAGATTTTAGGAAGCGGCTCACATGAGCATGTGCTGGGAGTCTGGGGGAGAACGTGGTCTAGAGGCACATATGTAAACAGATTCTGTGCAGGGGAAGAGAACATACAGTGTTCAGTGGAAGGCAAAGGAAGAGCAGATAATGGTTTCACCCTGGGGAAAAAGTTCCTTGACAAGACCAAACCTAAAGAGCATTGCTCAGGATGCTAGGACTGTGCCGAAGATGTGGAGAGGGATTCCTTTAGAAGCTGGAGAATAGTCAGTCATCTGGCTGCGTGTGCGAAGGTGAAGCAGGGGACCAGAAAGACTGGTAAGGAGTGAAGCTGGCAGTAGGTAGCGGCAGGATGAGGTAGATGTAGGCTGTGGGAGAGTAGTTAGCATAGAGGTATTTAAGCTATTTTGGGGGTGTGTGAGTGCTGGGGATCAAGCCACTGTGCCCAGTGATCCATCACTGAACTCCAACCTCAGCCTTCTCATTTTGTTTTGGCTTGGTTTGATATATGTATTTGTGGTATGCCTGCCTGTGTGGAATGTGCTTGCATGTGTATGGGCACATGTGAGTGTGCTAGTGCACACATGTGGAGGCCCAGTTTAATGTCAAGAGTCTTCTCTGATGGCTCTTCCACCTTAGTTTTTTTTTAATTTTTCTAATTAATTTTATTTATTTCTGTATGTGTATGAATGTACTGTCTGCATGCAAGTCTGTGCACCCGTGTCGTGCAACGCCGCGGAGGTCAGAAGAGGGAATCAGAATCCCCTGGAACTGGAGTTCTCCTGGAATTGGAGATTCAGACGGTTCTCAGCCGCCATGTGGGTGCTGGGGATAGAACCCGGGTCCTCTGTAAGAGCGGTCGGCGCTCTTAACCCCTAGGCCATCTCTCCAGCCCCCCACCTTAGTTTTTGATGTGTATGAATGTACTGTCTGCATACAGGTCTGTGCACCTGTGTTGTGCAATGCCGCAGAGGTCAGAAGAGGGTGTCGGATTCCCCTCGAACTGGAGTTAAAGATGGTTCTCAGCCGCCATGTGGATGCTGGGGATCGAACCCGGATACTCTGCAAGAGCAGTTGGCGCTCTTAACCGCTAGACCATCTCTCCAGCCCCCCACCTTATTTTTCATGGTGGGTTCTCTCAGTAAAACCCAGAGCTTGCTGAATTGGCTAGGCTTAGCGATAATGTCTAGGTAGCAGCCATGTATGACTGCAGAGGCTGCTTAGGGATAATGTGGAAGTAGTGGCCACATATGGTTGTACAGATTGCCTGCTGTGTTAAGGTTAATTAGTGTTAGGTCTGGGCTTCCCAGAATTCCAAGGGACACACAGATGCCCACTTCCTCCAGAGGCTGTCAATCTGACTTCTTCCCCTGTACTTGAGGTCCCTCCCCATGGCTATAAATGGGTGGGCTTTTTGTAACCTAACAATTAGCAGTATGTGGGCAAAGGCTGGACTTGACAGCTCTACCCAGGTCTGCTTGCCAAACTGTGTATATTCTTTTTTTTTTTCTGGTCTTTTTGAGACAGGGTCTTCCTGCAGCCCCAGTGGTAGTAAGTATAATTGCAGTGTAGTGGTAGTAAGTATAATTTGTATACAACATAATGATTTCAAGTGAGTTCCTTGGGTTTCTAAGTTGGTATAAGCTTCCTCATAGCTTATTTTTACCTTTTTACTATTTTTTTTATTAATTTTTAAAATTTATTTCTGTATGTGTATGAATGTACTGTCTGCATGCAAGTCTGTGCATCCGTGTCGTGCAACGCCGCGGAGGTCAGAAGAGGGTCTCGGATTCCCCTGGAACTGGAGTTCTCCTGGAATTGGAGTTACAGACGGTTCTCAGCTGCCATGTGGGTGCTGGGATCGAACCCGGGTCCTCTGTAAGAGCGGTTGGCGCTCTTAACCGCTAGGCCATCTCTCCAGCCCCCCTTTTTACTATTTTTTTAAAAACTATTTTATTTATTATTTTTATGCATTTGAGTGTATCGCCTGCATATATGTAAGTACACATGTATTGTGCCATGTCTACAGAGGTCAGAAGATGGCATCAGATCCCCTGGAAATGGAATTATAAATGGTTGTTAGCTGCCATGTGGATGTTGGGGATTGAACCTGGGTTCTCTGCAAGAGCTATCTCTCCAGTCCCCCTTTGCCAGTTTTGGATAGTTTACATCTTATAGCTGGATTTGTCCATTGCAACCCCATCCCTTTCCTGAGCCCTTGCTTCAGAGTCTGCCCTTCTCCCCATTCCAGATAACCCGAGTCCTCAGGATGGAATCTATGGGAATAAATTGCTACTGTACAATTAAATTAAAACCTTTTTTCTTTCCTTTCCAGAGTAACCATTTACTGTCTTAAAGAGTCATGAGCTGAGTTCATTTACTTAAATAGTATATAAGGTTGGAATGTTTATTCTAATCATACAGTGAAATTTATATATAATTTGCTTTTTTTTCCTTTTTTAAAAATATATTCTGTTTAGAACTATTTTGGTGGAAAACTCTCTGCTCAAGGGAAAATGCCTTGGATTGAATATAATAATGAAAAAGTTTCTGGCACAGAATTCATAATTGACTTTCTGGAAGAAAAACTTGGAGTGAACTTAAACAAAAACCTTGGCCCTCATGAGAGAGCTGTGTCTCGAGCTGTGACCAAGATGGTGGAAGAACACTTCTACTGGTGAGTCCCCCAGGGCACGTCCCTGTACTTACCCACTCAGCCCAAGTTCTCTTTCAGCTTTCCAGCACTCCGCCCACCTTTTCAAGTTTTCTGTTGAGAGCTTGGGAGTCTGACTAACTCAGAGTCAAAGTTTTGCCTGGTGTCTCTGGTATCTAGATCACGGCTCCATGGGCATTCCTGAAGAGGTCCAGCTACTAAGTATCTTTGGTTATAAATCTCTGTCACAGCCATTTGACTCTGCCATTTCAGCAGAAGGGCAGCCATGGACAATCAGCCTGGCAGTACAGAAGCGCAGCTGTGTTCCAGTAAAACCTCATCATGTATACCAAACCTGCGTTCCATCTAGTACAACATGATTTTCCTTTGATCATTCTCCAACCATTTACACACACAAAACCATCACAGCTCGTGTGCTACAGTTGACTGGTCTTTGACCAGGTGAGGGGCTAGTTAAGTCCGTGGGGCTTATCACAAAAGGCTGAATGAAAAGTGCATCAGACACGGAGGAGGAGCTGGAAGACTGGGTGGAGATAAGAGTCCTCTGCGTAGTACGTTGTATTTTGTGAGATTCTGTCACTTTTCCTTAGATATGTTTCTGCGTGTCACTGTTCCTTAGGTATGTTTCCGTGTTCCAGAAGTAAAGTGCAGTTTCTTTGTCATGATTGCTGGATTCCTAGCTCCTGTCTCCCAAGTTTGAAGCATCACACAGCTGTATTGCCCAGTCGCTCCGTTCTGCTTGTGGTCACCCTGGGCTGACTGCGGTGCGGGAGTTAGTCAGCTTTGGCTCTTCTTGTTTTGCAAACTCATTTATCTTTGTGCACTTTTCCCCTGTACATCAATTTTCTGGCACCTGTGCCCCTTATAGTGTTATGAATGACAAGAAAGTTTCTTTCCAATTTCTGCAAACATTACCTTGTTTCAAACATTTAATTAAGAATCGTTAAGTCCACTTTATCGGCATTCTTATTTCCTGTCCAGATGCCTGCCCAGAAGCCTTTCCTAACTGCTTCTTCCACTGAGATCGCATCCTTGTGGGGCTGATTGTGGGATTCTTTCTCCTTGGCTCACTATTTCCTCCACGTTCTGTCTTTCTTTGAGTATGTTCACAATTGTACTTCTGATATCTGTGTCCTGGGCCATCCCCAGGGGGATCCCACTGTAGCAATCTTCCACAGGGTTGGTAGAGCTTAGTGTGGCATTATCCTGCCTCTTTCCCATGTTGTCTCTTCTTATGTCCCTGGCATATCGGTTTCTCTTTGCCTGTATTCCAATATGAATCTCAAATGCATCTTCACTGTGTTGAAGGCTTGCTTTGCTTGCCTCCTTCAAATGCCTTCGTTGTTTGTTTGATTAATTTTTCTCCTTTTCTCCTTGCTTATGGAGTGTTGACTTGTCTAGGTTTTAGGCTTTCTATTGGAAGTCTAACTCACTCTTCCCTTTCTGTTCTGAAGTGTTCTGAAGGTTCTCCAAAGAATCTACTTGGACACTCCTTCGGCAATCCCAGTTTGGTGTGTGTGTGTGTGTGTGGGGGTTCCTGTCCTGGGAAATCCCTGATCTCAAGTCTCACCATGGCAACAGGCCCACATTTTATACCAGCTAGGAGGACAATTCTGCCCCCACAGCCACACAAGGCAATTGAATCAAACCAAAGAGGATCAAACCAAACAATCCGCCTGGCTGAAGCACCCAGCTCCTACCTGTGCTTCACGTGGTCCTGGGAAATCTCCAATCTCAAGTTCACATTCTGTCTTTCTAAGTAAAAAATGGACTTCTCTGATCTCCGAGCTTTGAAGTGAGGCTCTGTTTTCCTCTTTACTTTTTGTTCTTACTGTTTATGCTGTAGCTGACCAGAGCTTTGTTCTTCTCCCCACCTCACTATAGAGGTGAAGGAGGGTTGAGCAAGGAAATGCCTTAGGGGAAGTTCGAAGGCGCCGAGTCTTTCCCATGCAATGCTGATGGAGTTGCTGGTGCTCTGCTCTCAGTGCAGGAGCCACAGCAGGGACCAAGATGCATGACTGTGCAAGACTTGTCCGGCTTCTGGGAAAGGGCTTGTGGGAAGGAGTTCATCTCATTTGTTTACCTGGGTACAAACCCAGGTTTGCAGTGATGGAGGACAACAATGAGCCTGCTCAGGACCACCCTGCCCCTGATACCACCTTGTAACCATGCTCTACAAAGCAATACCTCATGTGAGAGATGGGACAGGTGCCACACTGACCGCTGCCTGGAAAGCTGAAGAACCTGTTTTCCTTGGTACTTTAGCTGCAACTTTTAGATTTTTATAGTGGCCCAGAAAATATATTCTGGTTTTAAAAGTTTGGATTCACCTGGGCATGGTGGCGCACGCTTTTAATCCTAGCACTCTGGAGGCAGAGGCAGGCGGATCTTTGTGAGTTCAAGGCCAGCCTGGTCTACAGAGTGAGTTCCAGGTCAGCTTTAGCTACAGGGAGACCCTGTCTCGAAAAGACAAAAAAAA
>VZQC01011281.1:2834234-2951091 GCA_009823505.1 Rhizomys pruinosus | reverse complement strand
ATGAACTTTACTAATTTAAATAGCCAATGGAGAATATGTACATACAAGAGGAGAATATGTACATACAAATCCATACCTAATCCTATCATCACAGCTGCTACTCTAGTTAATTTCTTTATTGCTGCTATACATCTGGAGAGATGCTGCAGCCATTCAGAGCACTGGCTGTTCTTACAGAAGACCTGGGATCAAATCCCAGCATTCACATGGCACTAATGGTTGTTAGCCTATAACTCCAGTTCCAGGGGATCCAATGCCCTCTTCTGTCCTCCCTGGGCATTGCACAACAGGGGTGTATTTACACACATGCATGTTATACTCACACACATAAACTAAAAGTAAATAATTTTTTTTTGTCTTTTTGAGACAGGGTCTCCCTTTAGTCCCAGCTGGCCTGGGGCTCTCTGTGTCAACCAGGCTGGCCTTGAACTCACAGAGATCCAACTGCCTCTGCCTCCCGAGTGCTAGGATTAAAGGTGTGCGCCACCACGCCTGGCCTTAACTTAATTTTTTTAATGATCTGTTTTTAGCTGTGTTTTATTTTGGCCTGAAAACTCAAAAAATACTCAGGTATAATTTTCTGAAAATCAAAGGCGATAGAAAGCTGGCATTATTACATGACATGACATAATTTTAAGCTCTGTTTTAATACCATTCAAATAAGCACACTCAGCTATAAAATGGTTTTTCTTGCATTAAAAAATATATATAAATTATGTCCCTCTTGCATTATAAAAGCTATTATTGAAGATGAAGACTGTTTTTTTCTTATTATTCTATTGAGTGCTTAAGTTGGGTCGAATGCTTGGGAACTGGTATAAGAGGATGTCTTAGGGAATCAAATTACTAAAATGAAATTGATTTTTATAACACTGTAGCTTCTTCAGTGAGACATACTGCCCCCTTGTGGGCATCAGTGGTGATTCTTCCAAAGCTGCAGAGCCCACCAGTGTCAGTACTCAGCATACCAATCTGCTCCTAAATTGTCCATAATTTTCTAATTTTTGAGCTTCAGGCTTTTTTCATGTTGGGTTTGAACACAGGGCCTTGTGCATGCTAGAAAAGCTTTTCTTTTTTTTTGGTCTTTTCGAGACAGTGTCTCCCTGGAGTCCCAGCTGTCCTGGAACTCTCTCTGTAGACCAGGCTGGCCTTGAACTCACAAAGATCCACCTGCCTCTGCCTCCCGAGTGCTAGGATTAAAGGCATGCGCCACGACGCCCAGCTAGAAAAGCTTTTCTAATGAGCCAGGCTGAGCTTGGCTTCTGATGTAGTTTCAGTGACTGAGGGAGGTGGGAGGCTTTTGTAAGATGGCTTACCCAAGAAGATGTGTGAAACCCAGGACATAATCACTGACTGCAGCTCCACTGATGTGTTCCCCTTTTCATTCTTTCCCATTCAGCTCTAGTTGTAGTGAAAGCCCCTGTTTGGAAGGTTGGTGCAACTTGGTGATAATTGCAGAAATGTGTCATAAGTTCCTGCCACTCTAAAATAGTCAGAATATAAGTAAAAGACAACAAGGATATGCTCTCACATGGAGAAAAACATTCTTATGATGTGGAGGGCTGTTCTGAGACTCAGCAGTTTGTCATGGCTTATATAGGTTTCCTTCTTTTGGGGGGGTATTTTTGAGACAGGGTCTCCCTTTAGTTCCAGCTGGCCTGGAGCTCACTCTGTAGACCAGGTTGGCCTTGAAGTCAAAGAAATCGGCTGGGATTAAAGGTGTGTGCCACCACACCCAGCAAGTTTCTATATTTTACTGTTCATTTATAGCTTGGGCCTGATTTCATGTCAGGTTATGGCAAAAAATGTTTTCATTAAGATATCGGGGATCGGGCTGGAGAGATAGCCTAGCGGTTAAGAGCGCCGACCGCTCTTGCAGAGGACGCCGGTTCGATCCCCAGCACCCACATGGCGGCTGAGAGCCGTCTGAAACTCCAATTCCAGGAGAACTCCAGTTCCGGGGGAATCCGATACCCTCTTCTGACCTCCGCGGCGTTGCACGACACGGGTGCACAAACTTGCATGCAGACAGTACATTCATACACATACAGAAATAAATAAAATTAATAAAAAAAAATTTTTAAATAAAAGGTTAAATAGCACAAAATATGATGGGGGGGGAAAAAAAAGATATCCGGGGATCAAAGGCTGGGGGGATAGCACAGAGGCGGGGTGTCTTGAATACATAAGATCTTGGGTTTGATCCAGTATTGGAGGCAGAACAAAATGAAACAGGAATCAACGTTTCTTTTCCTATTCTTTCCCTCTCCCTTCCCTCCCCGCTGTTTTTGGTCCATTTGAGACAGGAACTTGTTTTGTAGCCCAGGCTGACCTTAAATTCCTGATCCTCCTCCCTCAACTTCCCAGGTTCTGGGAGTACAGGCAAATGCAGTGAAGACTGGTCTTTTGTCCATTTTTTTATTTCCTTCAGAAATGTTTGAGCAAGTTCTCAATCTTTAAAATCTCATTGATCCCATTTTGCAGGGGGAATCAGATACATTAGTTGCGATAAGGAAAATGTGTCTCTTAACCCCCTGAAATAGATTTTCACATGATAAATTATTTTCATTACTTGGCCTCAGCTGCTTTCCCAGTTGGCCCTTCCTGCTATCTCTAGTTAATAATTCATGATTCCTTGGGCTTCTTCCCAGCAGAGAGGAGCCAGGAGTGTGCGAGAAGAGTACCGGTCCCTTCTTCCTCAGAGGCACTTTTCTCTCTTGCTTTTTCTTTTTTTTTTTATTAATTTTATTTATTATGTATGTGTATGATTTTTTTTTGGTCTGTGCACCCGTGTCGTGGCAATGCCACGGAGGTCAGAAGAGGGTCCGTTGGATTCCCTGGAACTGGAGTTCTCCTGGAATTGGAGTTTCAGACGGGTCTCTCGGCCGCCATGTGGGGCTGGGGATCTAAGTACGTGTCATACCTTAGAAATACCATGCAGCTGTTGTTGGCTAGTGGGAAGCCCCTTCTCATCCAGTCAGTAATTCATTCTTTAGCAATGAAATCAATGACTACAAGTGTCCAGGCATCATGTCCCTACCCTCAAATGGCTTTCAGGCTGAAGAGAGAGACCTCAAGTCCTTGTGACTGTCATTGTTGGGGGAGTGCTGGAGGAGCTGAAGGAAGGCACGAAATACCCACTGGATAGAGGATGGGAAGCTCTCAGAGGAGAGTGTCGTGACGGAACAACTGGAGTAGCTGGAGCTCATGGTAGGGGGGGAGTGAGATATCCAGGCAGAGGAGGCAGTGTCTATAAAAGTTCGTAGTGGTGAAGGATGTATTTAGGAAGAGTCTCAGTTCATTTAGGCTGCCATAGCAGAATAACAGACTAGGTAGCTTAGAGAAAAGTCTGTATCTTCTAGTTGTAGAGACTAGAAAGCCCAAGGTCAAAATGTTGGCAGAGTCTGCATTTAAGGAAGGCCTGTTTCTAGTTCATAGACAATCATCTTATTGTGACTTCACATGTCAGAAAAGGCAAGGAAACTCTATAGGGTCTCTTTTATAAGGGCAGTGATCTCACTTTGAGGGCTCTATCTTCATGACTTAATTACCTGATAAAGGCCCTGCTTCTTACTACCACTGTTTTTTTGGGATTAGGTTTCAATAGAAGAACTTTGGAGTCATGAACATTCAGTCTGTAGTGGGGAGCGCATGAGTTCTTTCTGGCTGGTGTATAGGGTTCACGGAGTCAGTGCTGAGAGATGGAGACTGAGAAGGACCAGACTACAGAGAGGTTGCTGAGTGTCCAGCCTCTGACACTGCGATATGTTGTCCTCTGTGGATGTCCTGGGCTGCTTTTACGGTCATCCTGGGATCCGTGTGGCCTGTGGGCAGTCAGCTGGATATGTCTG
Source organism: Rhizomys pruinosus (assembly GCA_009823505.1). Classification (NCBI taxonomy): domain Eukaryota; kingdom Metazoa; phylum Chordata; class Mammalia; order Rodentia; family Spalacidae; genus Rhizomys; species Rhizomys pruinosus. Next base: position 2,947,240 of record VZQC01011281.1, on the reverse strand, counting down.
GGTGGGAACCATGAAAAAAAAGTGGAATTTGTGAGATTGACTCCTGGGATTCTGGCATGGGTAGGGAGAAACAGATTTGAAAAGAGCAAAGGAGATGTGTCCAAACTTGGAAATGTGGTTTACATTTCCTGAAGCTTATACCAGTGGGACTCATGGGTCTTAAGCCAGAAATCTTGGCTGGATGTATATCTGAGAGTCGCTTCGGAGAGCTGGTTATGACTTGGAGGACCTCTTGACTACGTATTAAGTAGGTAGGAGGATAGAAGAAAAAAGAAATAGTAAACTCTTCCGAACATGTGAGTCGGTGAGGAAAGCAGCAGTGTTGTAGCTGAGGGAGGATTCCGAGAGAGAGAGAGAAGAGAGAGAGAGAGAGAAGAGAGAGAAAGGCCGACTGCCACTCTGCCGGCTTCATGGAGTCAGATGCAGGAAGAAGGTGTGTTTGGATGTGCTAATGTTGACTGGAATGAGAGCGGTTTGGATCGAGTGATGGGGTGGAATCCTGGTTGAGAGGTGTTTCCTTGCTGGTAATGACATGGAAGTGTGCACAATGTGATGTCCTCTGTGGTTGCTCTGGCCTAAATAGAGTCTGTAGTTGCATTCTTTTTTTTTTTTTTGACATTTAAAGTTAGTGTGCATTTGCTGAACTTGACTCCTAAAGGTCTTTGGTTATAGGAAGTGAAAGAGAAGAAAAGAAATCAAGAGCTGACCAAGAGCAGGTGGAGATCCCTCAGTCACAACGTGCTGCAAAGGCCTTGCAGGTGTGAGGACTGGAGTTTGCTCCCTAAAACCCATGTTTTTTAACAACAAACAACAAGCAAGCAAACAAACAAACACACACAGCCAGTTTAGGCTGTGAGAGATAGCTCAGTGGTTAAGCACTTGCTTGGTTGCGCTCGCCCTTAATCATAGCATTAGGCAGGCAGAGGCAGGTGGATCTCTGTGAGTTCAGGGCCCACCTGGTCTACATAGTGAGTTCCAGCTAGCTGGACTAGAGGAGGCCCTGTTGTCCAAAAGACAATAAATAAAAAATAAATAATAAATAAATAATAATAAATAATAAATAAATAGCACTTGCTGGTCTTCCAGATAGATAAACTGGCATTCCATTCCTAGCACCGGTGTCGGCAGCCACAGTTGCTTGGAAGTCCAGCTCCAGGGGATCTGATGCCCTCTTCGGCCTCTGTGGGCAGGTGGGCAGTCTCATATCAGGCATACAGTTACATGAAACACACAGACACACACACACACACACACACACACACACACACACACACACACACACCATCATCCCATGTGGGATGTGGAGACAGGCAGCTCTCCGGGGTACTGGCCAGCCAGCTAGCCTTATCTGGTCTCTGTTAACCTTCTCAAAAAAAGGTGATCATAATCTGAGTAATGCCACCTGAGGTTGTCATCTAGCCTCCACACAAAATATGTGCATGGGAACCCATACATGTACTCTTGTACATCACAAACACAGGAGCGCACACCACACACACACACACACATACCCCAAACACAAAACAAAGCAGAAAGGAGGGGAGATGATCAGTTTACAAGGCTGCTTCTAGCTACAAAATTCTGAATGAACTATTTTCTTTCTTTCGGAGTCTATATTCTCACTGCTACTGCAGTGTGATGTAATACCAAGCGAGAAATGCCGTGTAGTTTTGGGTTGAATCAAGAGTCCTTTATTAGCTGGCAGTCAGAGAGGAGGCTAATGCCCCAAAGAAATCTCGACACCAACAAGAAGCAGGGCAGAGTTTATAAAGCTACAGTTACATCATCCCAGCGGCAAAGCCAGTAACTGTAGTCACATTAGATCATCACAGTTACCCCAGGCCAGATGCCAGGTCAGTTACAAAGAGGTTCTTAGTTAATAATTAGGAAAAGCAAATTTCTCAGGATTGCAGAGACAACGGGTTCCATGGAGACGAGGTAAGCTGGGTAAAGAGGACGTGCTACCAGTGTGTGCTACCAGGCTGTTTGGAGGGTTCCCAGTAGTGTAGAAACAATGCCCCTGAAAGCACAGGTGTGGCCTTCAGGGCTGGCAGGGGCAGAGGGTGAAGCAAAAAATCAACTAGAACAGAGTGGAGTCAGCTTTGCACCTTCAATGCAAATCTTACACCTTTGTCGTGACGGGACCTTTTTACTGATGACCTGTATGGCACAGAATAGCTCCCTCCTACCACCCGTTACTCTCTACCCATTTTTGTGTGCTCACCTCATGAACATTTCTACACTCACATTTTCTGCTCTCGGGAGGAAACAGACCATCAGGCAGGAATGTCGAACTTCTCTATAGGCCTGCACCCTTTATAACCCTCATTCTCTCCACTGCAGAGATAATGTCCCTCTTCTCTCCATGCCCCTTCCAGCCTGGTTTCTAATCTCCTAACTTACCCTTGAACCATTGTTCTCTTAATACCGTCCTCATCCTAGAAAGTTCTTGGATGCTCTCATTTCCCCTGGCAGCTTTAAAACTGCCATTAACTCACCAGTCTAAACCTGACTCCTGGTTCTCTCTTCCTGAATGCCTTCACTTGGTGGGTCTTTGGGACCTTCAAATACAACTGGTTAACTCACCTTTTATTCCACAAATCTGTTCCACCTTGTCCAGAGTTCACTATTGAAAGTACCCATTCAGATCCCAAAACTCGCTTTCTTTGTATCGTGATCACTGGCTCCCTTTTCTATCTCGGCGTCTCTCTCATGCATTTCCCACTGAGCACTATGCCTAAGCAGGGCATCGTGTCTTGCTTGGTCTCACTCCAGTCTTCTAGCCACCCTTCCTACCAGCATCACACAAGGCTGATTGTATTTCTTATTTGATTCAGTTTCCAGTGCTTAACTTTCCTTTTGGAATTAAGGTGATTCATCCAGGCCTTCGGCCTATGGTAATGTGGTCCTTGGCACCGCTGAGCCTCCAGTCTTACAAGCTTCCTCACCTGCTTCTGGGCCCTGGAGCCTTCCTGTGTGACTGGACTTCTGTTGGGTCCAGACAGCCACCGTCCTCATGCAGGTAACTTCTCTCTGCCCTGCATGGTGAGCTTCTGACCATCCTATAGTTTTGCAGAGGACTGAACTTGTACAACTGGTCTACAGAAAACTTGTTTTCTTTTCATATCAGTTTGCCCTTCCTGGAGCCGTAGCTCCTCACTTTATGCATTAGGGGTCTCCTCTGGGCCATTGTTACTTGTTTATTCTCAGTTGAGTTATTATTGTTTTCTTCAGATTATCAGCTTTCCAAATGACCAAAGATGGTGTAACTCTTTTACTGTGGATTTAGATAAAATGCAGTTAGAATCAAAGTGCTGAATTATTCTAATAGAGTGTGCAAATCACTACCTCATAAAGGAAAGTGTATAAAATGGTTTGGGGGCTGGAGAGATGGCTCAACAGTTAAGAGCAGGACTGCTCTTGCAGAGGACCTGGGTTCAATCCTAGCACCCACATGATGGCTAAGAACCATCTTTACTCTAGTTCCAGGGGAATCCGTTTGTCCTCTTTCTGACCCTCCGAAGCATTGCACAACACGTGCACCAACCTACATGCAGACATACACTCATACGCATAACAAATAATAATAAAAAATCAAATGGTATGTATTTTTTGTGTTTATATGGAATCTAGTGGAATACTTGTGAGATAGTGCATCAAAAGACCCATCGCATGCACTGCTATGTGAACTAATTAGATACTCTTGTGAGTGCTTTCTCCTATTTTTGGCAAAATCCATATCTTGACTCTACAATGCTTTATTTTCAGAAATTTACCAAAAGAGATACAAAGAGCTTTTAAGAAAGGTTTGTAGGAGCCTTTTAAAAAGGTATAAAAGNCAGCTCAGGAAGCCCCGAGGTGCTGGGAGATATGGAAGAAAAGAATGTCAGACCCTGCTGTCGCCTAGACCACAGGCTCTGCAGAATCTTTACCCAAAGAAAAGGCGGAGTGTTCAGTGATCTGAAATCTACAGCACTGACGTGCTCCTTGATTATGGAGCAGGTCCTGTGTTAAGAAAATCCAATGGATGAGAAACTATATTAGAAAGACAACTATAGACTTAGATAACAATATACCTGTGTTTACAGTGGTTATTTAGATTTTCCTGTAATTATTTAAGAGCTCCCTGTTACATACATGGATGCAAACCTCCTTTAGTCTACCTTTTGCCTCTTGTGTTAATCTGTCTAATTCATGACACCTGAGAGCTTCGTGGTTGATAGGATCTCTCCTTCTGGACATTTCATCACTCCATCGGATGTGAGTTTATTTCCTAACCAATTTTTCTGGAAAGAACTCAGCACTGAGGAGGGGAGAGGGGGAAGATAGGAACTGAGGTATTACTGGCTGGGGACATGTAAGCTGCTGCTCCCAAAAGAAGGGGGAGGTCACTTTTTTTTTTTAAACATTTTATTTATTTATTTTTAATTTATTTTATTTATTTATGTATGTGTATGAATGTACTGTCTGCATGCAAGTCTGTGCACCCGTGTCGTGCAATGCCACGGAGGTCAGAAGAGGGTCTCGGATTCCCCTGGAACTGGAGTTCTCCTGGAATTGGAGTTTCAGACGGCTCTCGGCCGCCATGTGGGTGCTGGGGATCTAAGTACGTGTCATACCTTAGAAATACCATGCAGCTGTTGTTGGCTAGTGGGAAGCCCCTTCTCATCCAGTCAGTAATTCATTCTTTAGCAATGAAATCAATGACTACAAGTGTCCAGGCATCATGTCCCTACCCTCAAATGGCTTTCAGGCTGAAGAGAGAGACCTCAAGTCCTTGTGACTGTCATTGTTGGGGGAGTGCTGGAGGAGCTGAAGGAAGGCACGAAATACCCACTGGATAGAGGATGGGAAGCTCTCAGAGGAGAGTGTCGTGACGGAACAACTGGAGTAGCTGGAGCTCATGGTAGGGGGGGAGTGAGATATCCAGGCAGAGGAGGCAGTGTCTATAAAAGTTCGTAGTGGTGAAGGATGTATTTAGGAAGAGTCTCAGTTCATTTAGGCTGCCATAGCAGAATAACAGACTAGGTAGCTTAGAGAAAAGTCTGTATCTTCTAGTTGTAGAGACTAGAAAGCCCAAGGTCAAAATGTTGGCAGAGTCTGCATTTAAGGAAGGCCTGTTTCTAGTTCATAGACAATCATCTTATTGTGACTTCACATGTCAGAAAAGGCAAGGAAACTCTATAGGGTCTCTTTTATAAGGGCAGTGATCTCACTTTGAGGGCTCTATCTTCATGACTTAATTACCTGATAAAGGCCCTGCTTCTTACTACCACTGTTTTTTTGGGATTAGGTTTCAATAGAAGAACTTTGGAGTCATGAACATTCAGTCTGTAGTGGGGAGCGCATGAGTTCTTTCTGGCTGGTGTATAGGGTTCACGGAGTCAGTGCTGAGAGATGGAGACTGAGAAGGACCAGACTACAGAGAGGTTGCTGAGTGTCCAGCCTCTGACACTGCGATATGTTGTCCTCTGTGGATGTCCTGGGCTGCTTTTACGGTCATCCTGGGATCCGTGTGGCCTGTGGGCAGTCAGCTGGATATGTCTGGGTGGGAACCATGAAAAAAAAGTGGAATTTGTGAGATTGACTCCTGGGATTCTGGCATGGGTAGGGAGAAACAGATTTGAAAAGAGCAAAGGAGATGTGTCCAAACTTGGAAATGTGGTTTACATTTCCTGAAGCTTATACCAGTGGGACTCATGGGTCTTAAGCCAGAAATCTTGGCTGGATGTATATCTGAGAGTCGCTTCGGAGAGCTGGTTATGACTTGGAGGACCTCTTGACTACGTATTAAGTAGGTAGGAGGATAGAAGAAAAAAGAAATAGTAAACTCTTCCGAACATGTGAGTCGGTGAGGAAAGCAGCAGTGTTGTAGCTGAGGGAGGATTCCGAGAGAGAGAGAGAGAGAGAGAGAGAGAGAGAGAGAGAGAGAGAGAGAGGCCGACTGCCAGGCTCTGCCGGCTTCATGGAGTCAGATGCAGGAAGAAGGTGTGTTTGGATGTGCTAATGTTGACTGGAATGAGAGCGGTTTGGATCGAGTGATGGGGTGGAATCCTGGTTGAGAGGTGTTTCCTTGCTGGTAATGACATGGAAGTGTGCACAATGTGATGTCCTCTGTGGTTGCTCTGGCCTAAATAAGAGTCTGTAGTTGCCATTCTTTTTTTTTTTTTTGACATTTAAAGTTAGTGTGCATTTGCTGAACTTGACTCCTAAAGGTCTTTGGTTATAGGAAGTGAAAGAGAAGAAAAGAAATCAAGAGCTGACCAAGAGCAGGTGAGATCCCTCAGTCACTAACGTGCTGCAAAGGCCTTGCAGGTGTGAGGACTGGAGTTTGCTCCCTAGAACCCATGTTTTTTAACAAACAAACAAACAAGCAAGCAAACAAACAAACACACACAGCCAGTGTTAGGGCTGGAGAGATAGCTCAGTGGTTAAGAGCACTTGCTTGGTTGCGCTCGCCCTTAATCATAGCATTAGGCAGGCAGAGGCACGTGGATCTCTGTGAGTTCAAGGCCCACCTGGTCTACATAGTGAGTTCCAGGCTAGCTGGAGCTAGAGGGAGGCCCTGTGTCCAAAAGACAATAAATAAATAAATAAATAAATAAATAAATAAATAAATAAATAAATAAATAAATAGCACTTGCTGGTCTTCCAGATAGATAACTGGCATTCCATTCCTAGCACCGGTGTCGGCAGCCACAGTTGCTTGGAAGTCCAGCTCCAGGGGATCTGATGCCCTCTTCTGGCCTCTGTGGGCAGGTGGGCAGTCTCATATCAGGCATACAGTTACATGAAACACACAGACACACACACAGACACACACACACACACACACACACACACACACACACACACCATCATCCCAGTGCTGGGATGTGGAGACAGGCAGCTCTCCGGGGCTTACTGGCCAGCCAGCCTAGCCTTATCTGGTCTCTGTTAGACCTGTCTCAAAAAAAGGTGATCATAATCTGAGTAATGCCACCTGAGGTTGTCATCTAGCCTCCACACAAAATATGTGCATGGGAACCCATACATGTACTCTTGTACATCACAAACACAGGAGCGCACACACACACACACACACACACACATACCCCAAACACAAAACAAAGCAGAAAGGAGGGGAGATGATCAGTTTACAAGGCTGCTTCTAGCTACAAAATTCTGAATGAACTATTTTCTTTCTTCTGTAGTCTATATTCTCACTGCTACTGCAGTGTGATGTAATACCAAGCGAGAAATGCCGTGTAGTTTTGGGTTGAATCAAGAGTCCTTTATTAGCTGGCAGTCAGAGAGGAGGCTAATGCCCCAAAGAAATCTCGACACCAACAAGAAGCAGGGCAGAGTTTATAAAGCTACAGTTACATCATCCCAGCGGCAAAGCCAGTAACTGTAGTCACATTAGATCATCACAGTTACCCCAGGCCATGGCCAGGTCAGTTAACAAAGAGGTTCTTAGTTAATAATTAGGAAAAGCAAATTTCTCAGGATTGCAGAGACAACGGGCTCCATGGAGACGAAGGTATAGCTGGGTAAGAGGACGTGCTACCAGGTGTGCTACCAGGCTGGTTGGAGGGTTCCCAGTAGTGTAGAAACAATGCCCCTGAAAGCACAGGTGTGGCCTTCAGGGCTGGCAGGGGCAGAGGGTGAAGCAAAAAATCAACTAGAACAGAGTGGAGTCAGCTTTGCACCTTCAATGCAAATCTTACACCTTTGTCGTGACGGGACCTTTTTACTGATGACCTGTATGGCACAGAATAGCTCCCTCCTACCACCCGTTACTCTCTACCCATTTTTGTGTGCTCACCTCATGAACATTTCTACACTCACATTTTCTGCTCTCGGGAGGAAACAGACCATCAGGCAGGAATGTCGAACTTCTCTATAGGCCTGCACCCTTTATAACCCTCATTCTCTCCACTGCAGAGATAATGTCCCTCTTCTCTCCATGCCCCTTCCAGCCTGGTTTCTAATCTCCTAACTTACCCTTGAACCATTGTTCTCTTAATACCGTCCTCATCCTAGAAAGTTCTTGGATGCTCTCATTTCCCCTGGCAGCTTTAAAACTGCCATTAACTCACCAGTCTAAACCTGACTCCTGGTTCTCTCTTCCTGAATGCCTTCACTTGGTGGGTCTTTGGGACCTTCAAATACAACTGGTTAACTCACCTTTTATTCCACAAATCTGTTCCACCTTGTCCAGAGTTCACTATTGAAAGTACCCATTCAGATCCCAAAACTCGCTTTCTTTGTATCGTGATCACTGGCTCCCTTTTCTATCTCGGCGTCTCTCTCATGCATTTCCCACTGAGCACTATGCCTAAGCAGGGCATCGTGTCTTGCTTGGTCTCACTCCAGTCTTCTAGCCACCCTTCCTACCAGCATCACACAAGGCTGATTGTATTTCTTATTTGATTCAGTTTCCAGTGCTTAACTTTCCTTTTGGAATTAAGGTGATTCATCCAGGCCTTCGGCCTATGGTAATGTGGTCCTTGGCACCGCTGAGCCTCCAGTCTTACAAGCTTCCTCACCTGCTTCTGGGCCCTGGAGCCTTCCTGTGTGACTGGACTTCTGTTGGGTCCAGACAGCCACCGTCCTCATGCAGGTAACTTCTCTCTGCCCTGCATGGTGAGCTTCTGACCATCCTATAGTTTTGCAGAGGACTGAACTTGTACAACTGGTCTACAGAAAACTTGTTTTCTTTTCATATCAGTTTGCCCTTCCTGGAGCCGTATGCTCCTCACTTTATGCATTAGGGGTCTCCTCTGGGCCATTGTTACTTGTTTATTCTCAGTTTATGATTATTTTTTTTCTTCAGATTATCAGCTTTCCAAATGACCAAAGATGGTGTAACTCTTTTACTGTGGATTTAGATAAAATGCAGTTAGAATCAAAGTGCTGAATTATTCTAATAGAGTGTGCAAATCACTACCTCATAAAGGAAAGTGTATAAAATGGTTTGGGGGCTGGAGAGATGGCTCAACAGTTAAGAGCATGGACTGCTCTTGCAGAGGACCTGGGTTCAATTCCTAGCACCCACATGATGGCTAAGAACCATCTTTAACTCTAGTTCCAGGGGAATCCGATGTCCTCTTCTGACCTCCGAAGCATTGCACAACACGGGTGCACCAACCTACATGCAGACAATACACTCATACGCATAACAAATAATAAATAAAAAATCAAATGGTATGTAGTTTTTGTGTTTATATGGAATCTAGTGGAATACTTGTGAGATAGTGCATCAAAAGACCCATCGCATGCACTGCTATGTGAACTAATTAGATACTCTTGTGAGTGCTTTCTCCTATTTTTGGCAAAATCCATATCTTGACTCTACAATGCTTTATTTTCAGAAATTTACCAAAAGAGATACAAAGAGCTTTTAAGAAAGGTTTGTAGGAAGCCTTTTAAAAAGGTTATAAAGTAGAGATAAATATGGTTGCAAAACTGAGTGTGCTAAAAGCAGTTTAGTACTTTTTAGTAACAAATCAGGAATGTTAAAAAAAACTTTAGAGAAATGTATTTCTTTCATAGTTTAATTTTTTAGTGGAGAGGACCCTGACAAAAAATTTCAGGACTTTTTTTTGTGTATGGTCCTAGAGAAGAATGTCAGGGCCTGATATATGCTGGCAACCCTGCACCGAGATACCCCCAGCTCTCTCTTCAAGTGTTATAAAATACCACTTCCTTATAGCTACAGTCTACTAGTATTCCTGTGTTTTCCCTAAAAATTCTTTTCACCTTTCTGATTTTTTCCCAAGTGACCATTACCACTATGTCAACCTGAGGGTTGAGATTCAAACCTACATCAGGGGTAGGAATAACCATCAGTGAATTTTTTTCAATATGAAGAGAAACTAAAATATTTCATGAATATGAAAAATGCCGTAAAATACCCTTGAAATTGTACAGGTTCAAAAACAAAGTCAACAAAGAGTAGGCATTGCTGCAAGAAAGATGGCTCAGACATTAGGTGCACTGGCTGCTCTTCCAGAGGACCTGGGTTCAGTTCCCAGCTTCCAACCACATGGTGGCTGACAACTGTATGGAACTCCAGTTCCATAGGATCCTCTTCTGGCCTCCACTGTGTTTGCATGACACAGATTCATTTACAGGCATGTAGGCAAAGCACCCATATACATAAAAAAAAACCCCAAATCATTTCAAAAGAGTGTAGGCATTGCAGCCAGAGAGTGCCTGACTGTCCACTCCTGTCGTGGAGGAGCAACTGGATGGGTGAATTTTCCACAAATGCCACAGGGAGTTATCCCACCGGCTTCCTTTGAAGAATACTTTAGAATCATTTGGAACAGCCTGAGGGACAGTTGATTGGCAAGAGAGTCAGTCATTTACATATTCACAGCATATAATTTGTAATAAACATGAACAGGTGTACCTTCCCCAGTCCTTTGTCCAAAAGGCAAATGTAGCTTTCTTTTTTTAAGCCTCTTTTTTCACCATGAAATACAAAATACATGCAATGTACAAAACAGGTAGGTGCAGCTTGGAGCCATCCTTATGTTCAAGAAGAGAATGATGTCTTCACCCAATTTGCTGCCACCCTTGGCATGTGCCCCACAGTACTCACCATCCTGGCTACAAGACTACAGTGGAGCTGCAAAAGAGACGGAGACTAGGAATTGTGACCCTGAGTGTTCAGGGAGGAGTTTGAGGGTAGCTCCCGGAAAGGTTTACTAGAAAACTAGAACGTAGGGCATTGCCATTTCTCTCGAAGCTTATAGGCAGCAACAAGAGCTGTTGTAATAATCCCTGCCACCCGAGTTAAGCATTGCAATTATCTGATTCCTTTAAAGAGTACTAAATTCTTAACTCTTTTGAAAGTGACTGCAGAGCTACACATCTCTGATGCACAGTAGTAACTTGTTTCCACACAATTCCAGGACATTAGCTTATTGCCAGTGGGTGGACAATCTCAATGAGACCCGGAAGATGCTGTCTCTTAGTGGTGGTGGTCCCTTCAGTAACCTGCTCAGGTGGGTCGTGTGCCACATAACAAAAGGAATTGTGAAGCGGGAGATGCACGGCCACGGCATTGGCCGTTTCTCAGAGGAAGAGATTTACATGCTGATGGAGAAGGACATGCGGTCCTTAGCAGGGCTCTTGGGTAATGTACCACACTTCTATATTTTATGTCCTTACTTTTGCATGGCAAATAGAGCACTGCTGGTTCGCTAACTTAACTTGGTTGGTTTTTTTGCTCCCACATGTAGGCTGCAGTCCCACAATGTAGCCAAGGTAATGATTAACCGAAATAACCAAGTTAATTTTAAAGAATATGGTCTACTGAATTTCCAATATTTGATCATTAGTATGGCAGGTAAGACCCCCAAATTGAGAGCGTGTGGGGTGCACGTTAGCTTCACAACCTTGCTGCAAGTGATGCTGGCATTTCTGAGCGTGCCGTGAGACAAAGCTGTTTTTGACCAAGGAAATTCTACTTATGAACGGGTTGGGCTTTTTATGGCCACATCTGCTCAGAGGTTTGACCGTGCCCCTTGACAGCAAGTAAAATTTGACAGACTTGGTGACAGCCAGATTTCGACCTGTTTTTTTTTTTGTGTGTGTGTGTGTGACGATATCTGTCATTTCGTTATTCTTTCCATTTTGGTTTCTATCCTTAGCCTTTCTCCTGGTGTGTTTTAACCCTGATTTTGTGTCTGTCACATATCATGGGCTTAATTGTGTTTGGGAGGATCCTCAAAGAGAAGCGCTGCATCATGTATGTGTACGGGCTGGCGAGGATGGATGTGCTCTTGATCACGTGGCTGGCTGCTGTGGTTCCACACTGGCTGAGCTTGATTCTTGGCTATGACAGTTCACAAAGAGACTGTTCTGAGGACCTAGAAGTGAAGCAGTGTCTTCTGTGGGGTGGTTAATGCTCAGGACCTCCGTGTGGCTGCTGGTTTATTTTCAGAAGGTGATTTTGATCACTTGTCTTCCCTTGGTGGCAGTGAGTTCCTCCTGCTCATCATCCCCATCCTAGAGCATTCCTTGCCTCCATGAGGAAGTGGGGATGGGGTTTGTTTTGTTGAAACATATCTGATGCCCTGGGAATTAGAGGCTGTGCTAGGTACAGCCTGTCTCTTGAAGAATCATCTGCCTTGACTAATCCATATTGTTCCACATTCTAGATACTTGCTACCCCCGTAGTCCTCCCTTGAACCCGTCTGCAATTGACAGATCCTGGTACCTTATCCACATTTTGGTGCTTTGCTCTGGGGGATATGGCCTCTAGACCCTTGACCTCAGAAGGCTGGGCCCTCGGCTGGGTCATTTCTCCCTTAACAGTGGCTATGTCTATTTTTAGCTTTCTTCTCTTCCTCACTAGCTCATGCTACTGGAACCCCAGAAAACAAGAAGTTGAATTCCCAGAATGAATATGACAGATATAATACCAGTCAAAGCCTGCCTTTTTAAAAATTTAACCACAGGGGAGTGATTATTACCCAAGAGGAATGTTTTTGGTTGAGAGAAGTAGGGAGCAGGCTGATAGCAGTAATAATGACCAACACTATTTTTCTATCATTTAATGACTTGACAATGCTTTTCTTTCAATTTTTGAGAGATGGGAGGGAATGAATCACTGATAGGTCGCTGGGGGCCTGGCCAGTGCAGTAGTTCACCCTTTATTCACAGCAGATTTGCCATAGTTTCAGGTACCTGTGGTCTGAATGGGAAGTCCCACTTAATATCTGTAAGTTTCAAATTGGATACTTTTCTGAGTACTAGGATGGAATCTCTTGCCTTCCTGCTCTGTCCAGCCCAGTGGATCAGTCCTGTCTTGTCCAGCATGTCTGCACTGCGGCCAGTGCTTACTGCCAATTACGTGCCAAGTAGCACACTCGATTATCATGTCAACTATTGTGAGGTGTCATGGCGTTTGTGTTGAATTAACTCTTATTTCACTCAATAATGCCCCTAAAGTACAGGACTGATGATGCAAGTATAGTCATGAAGCAAGCTGGAAATAAGACAGAATGAAAGTAAGATTTGTACAACTACATCTGGTGTTAGCAAAGAGATTCCAAGCTATGGCCATTAGGTTATAGATTAAAGTAAGAGAAGAAGATGGAATCTAGGACAAAGTCAAATAACACCACCAATGTGACAGATGAGGAAGGTGAGCTGCACAAAGGTTGAGTGATTTGCCAACAGTCACACAATCAATATGTGAGCCAGGAATCAAGTGCAGGTTGTCAGGTTTGAGGCATTATTTCTAGCATGACTACCCCATATTTTCTTATGAATTGTGCTTTAAAGTGAAGTTTTATTATGCCAGGATGTCATTTTTAAAACATTTCCTAAGATACCCAGAACTTTGTTTAACAAGTTAAAAAGTGGTTTCCAAAGTCATGTTTATTATGTTCTATTAGCTGGCTCCTGGAAGCCGTCCACAGAATTATTTCTGTTTGTTTGAGAATGTAGCTCTGTGGTAGAGCACCTGCCTACCAAGTGCAAGGCTCTGGGCTCCCTCCCCAAGACTGCCACCAAAACACTACAACAAAACAAAACAAACATTTGTGTGTGTTTGTAAACTGAGGTTGCACCCTTCGTTAGGAGACGTGTGCTTTTAAGAGCCTACTCCTGAAAGAGACAGGTGACAAATGTGATTTTTAAATGGAACTGAGAGCATCTGATTTACAGAGAGTATTACTTGACTAATGAACAATGCATTGTTCTTTTTCTTTGGGCCAATGGCAAGTGTTTTTATTTTGGCTGGTGTGAATCATTTCTGCTTCCTGTCACCTTCCTAAGCTTATATAACTACAATGTGGTACAGTTTTTCAAACTGGTTTTATTTTTCAGTTGGATAAAAGAATCACATAATTTGTTTTTCAAGTTCACAGATACTCAGCTGGTTACTTTAAGTTCAGGGTTAAGTCATATATAGATTATTATTCTCGTAGAATAACATAATGAAGCATTTGTGATTACTAATAGAAAATCCGTAGCCCACTCTTTCTTGAAAGTTTGTTTTGAATTTATTTATTTTACGGTATAAATGTTTTGCCTGCCTACATACAAATGCACCCATGTCCTGCAATAACTGAAGAGGACAGAAGAGGGCATCGTATCCCCTGGAACTAGAGTTAAGAATGTTTATTAACCACCATGTAGCCTTGAACCTCTGATCCTCTTGTCTCTGACTCCTAAGTGCTGGGATTTCTGGCTTGCATCATTGCGATTGGCTTAAATTATGAATTCATTTAAGGGATGGGGCCTGAAATAATGGGCTCTAATGCTTTTTTAGCCTCCTTTCTGTGGCTAGCAAGCACAGTAGGAAAATGTATTTGTAAACATGAGCACTCAGGCAGCAGGGGAACTTCTTTTACTTAGAATTGTATGATACAGGGACCAGCAGATGGGTTCTTTGTGCCTGAGTTGGTGATGAACAAGTCTGGCATAACTGAGGTACCACAGCTGCTAGGGAAGGAAATATTGTTGGCAAACATTTATGTCACACAATTGTGGGGAGTCTCATGAAGTAAGGTGCAAAGAGGGCCGTTTTCAGGGGAAATGACTTGAAAGATGAGCTAGAGTTCGGTAGGCATGTATGTGGGGAAGGCGAGTAGGGCCGGGATGGTGAGTTGAATGCACAGGGTAGAGAAGGAACGTGGTGGATAAAGGCCCAGGGATCTAGCGCAGCTGTGAGCTTTCAAAGCATGAAAAGGTGGCTGTGCTTAGAAGCTTTAGGATAGAAGGATATTAGGAGGCAGAGGTAGGCAAGGGGCTTTGAGTGGATGGGTTTTACATATAGCATAAATAATTTTGTGATTCTTCTGTGAGAGCAAAGGAGACTATGAGAGGTTTAAAGTAGGGCGGCAGGGGTCCAGGAGATGGGCCAGCAGGGAAAGACATCCTCTCACAGTTGCTGTGATGATGCATGTGCCCACACAGCGCATGTATACATAGGAAAACGAAATGTCATAAACTCCGAAACACTAAGTAGGGAGGGGCCTGATCCAGTTTACATTTAGTGTAGTGAAGTGTGTGTGTGTGTGTGTGTGTGCGCGCGCGCGAGCCTGTGTGTGTGTGTGTGTGTGTGTGTGTGTGTGTGTGTGTGCATGTAGGTACAGAAGGCTGTTACTGATCAGGAAAGAAGGTCATGTTAGGACTATATCATAGTAGTAGAGTTGAGCAGAAAAGAAAGTTACGGATTAGAGCTGAATTTTAGAGACAGAATTGGCAAAGGTAGTTGTCAGACATGTTTCTGGAAGATGGGGTGGTGATGAGACTTAAGGACTAACCAAGTTCTGGACATGAGAGAGCTGTTCCCAGTGCTGGGAAGCATTGGAGGAGGGGAGGTGATGGATTTCAGATGTGGACATGTTCAGCAGAGATTCCATATATGGTAAAGGTAGCCTATTCTTAGTGGACAAGATAAAAATGAGTTCAGAAAATTGTATTAGAACATAGTCTAAGTATTGGGAACAAAATAAATTCTGACTTCATGTCACACACTTGGATAAGCTGATGGATGGTGTGGTGAGTGTTCTTTGGTCACATACACATCTGTACAAATGACTGTTACTGAAGAGTGCTGAGCTGAGCTTATTGCATCAGTGTCAGGAGGCTGAAATGCAGTGGTTTGAGGTGTGTAAGAGCTTCAGGCAGGTAAAAGATGCTTTTAAGTGCACAAATTTAAGTTGCTGCAGGGACAAAATCATTCAACTCGTTATTTCCTTTTCAGGTAAGTTGACCTCAACTCCAAAGGAGGTGGTGCTTTTGCAAGAAAGCATGTTTATCTCTTTAAATAACTAACAGTCAAATTAACTACTTTGTATATTAATTTCATATCAGTTATGCAAAGTTTTTAATTAGGTGCTATGCTAAGTCCATAGGAAACAAAGGACTGTAAGAATGAGCACCACTCTCAAGAAGCTTATAATGAGTGTTGTAACATGGACAATGTAAGATGTGAAGATTTCCTATCTGATCTTAGAACTACTGAAATCTTTTTAAAACTTGAGAATAGGACAATGTTAGAAGATGGAGACAGGAAGTGGTTCTTACATATAAAAAGGAAGGGGAGAGGAGATTATGATAATGAAATAAAAATCTGCAAGTGAGTTTCCTAGAAGATGGTTAGCTTTCACAAAGGACCACCACTGATTCAATGTAAATATTCCATGCCGAAAAAAATGGCTCTGTCTGCTTGGCTTGATCATTGGGTAGACCATTTCTATATTACTTGAAACTGTTTGATACTACCTCCTCTGACATTCTGGTGGGCAAGAGAATGTCCTATACCAAAGAAAAATAATTGACAACCTCTGGCTCTGATTGAGTTGGATTCATGGCTAGTTGAGCAACATGTTAGTTAGCTAATAGAGTGATACAGCCCAGAGACAGCTCTCTAGGAACAATGCTCTGTCATGTTAAGTACTTTTCTCTCATGACCTGTTGGAACAATTAGTTTCTCTTTTTATTTTCTTTTTTTTCCCTGCACAAATATTATTATGAAGTAAAAAATCAAGTTAACTCAATGACAATTATTTAGTAATATTAATAGATTATGTAGACAATAAACTGTTAAATATACTAGACTATGAAAGACATTGATAATATGCAGTAGTAGCTACATGGATATTTGTCTTTAAAATTTAACATATATATATATATTTTGGCATATATTTTTAAATAACTATGAAAAGTATTACAAAAATTTATGGGGTTAAAACATGAATTATTATTATTATTATTATTTTGGTCTTTTCAAGACAGGGTCTCTCTGTAGCCCCAGCTGTCCTGGAACTCTCTCTGTGGACCAGGCTGGCCTTGAACTCACAAAGATCCGCCTGCCTCTGCCTCCCAAGTGCTAGGATTAAAGACGTGCGCCACCACTCCCAGCTCGAATTATTTTTTAAAGCAGGAGACAATTTGACATTTCTATTCTCTCTAGCCTCTATTTAAAAACAGCATCTCATCTATATTAAGATATCAAATATAAAACACATACAGTTTGGGTAAAATTACTGAAAAGTTTTTTTTTTAAGCAAGATTTCATGCTTCCTATATTGCTTGCTCTTTTCAAAATAAACCTTCTTTCTCTTATGTATTATTTCAATTTCTTTGAAGGAATTTAGTGTAGAGTGAGTTTCTCTAGCATTTATCTTGATTTGCCTTTAAAAAATATTTTCTCATGAAATCTATAGTATAACGTGGAGTTGTGAGAAACAGGTGGTAAAGGAACAGGTAGGCATCAGCAAGCCTCAGGTGACCTGTAATGAGGTTATTATTCTTCATGGAGGATGTTGATGGAGTGTTTTGTCTAGTTACTTCTTGCTTCAACCAAGGGAGGCTCAGGACAACAGTCAACAGAGTCCCTTAGCCCATTGACACTGTTCAATAAGGATGTTGGCACTGGTCTCTTTATACAGCTGACGCATGGCCATTTGATGGTCTTGTGTTTCAGTCACTCCATGTTTAGGAGAGAAGACCCTTTCATTGAAAACCACACATAGCATGTAAGATGAGGTTTTTGAGGGAAATTTCTTTTTTTTTTTTTTTTTCTTTTTTTACATTTTATTTTAGGTTTTTTAACTGAAAGTTTGTGATTTTCATACAATATAATTTGATGGGATTTAGATTCCTCCTCCTATTGGTACCTTCCCTTATTGCTCCCTGCCCGATTTAATGTACTTTACTTTGTATATAATAAGACCTGTGGAGTCTAGTTTGTGTTCTCAAATGCTCTTCAGTGGGGTCTATCAACTGGAACCTGATTAACCTACCAAGAGTCACATCCTTGAAAGAGACTTTTTCTGCCCCTCCCAGAAGCAGCCATCTGCTGTCACAATTTCCTTAGACTTAGCTGGGGTTTCTTACCCACTTCCTAATCACCATGTGCTGTATAAGAAGACTTTCTGGTGAGAGTTGAGAGATGTATTAATCTATAGGAATAACAGTAAGTCATTAGGAGTCAGTTTAATACCATAACTATTTAGTAGGAGGAGTTTTTTTTTTTTTTCAATGAAACTGGGTAGAAGGATAACCAAACAGTCAGAAGGGAGAATTAAGAATGAAAAATTTCCGTGGTGGCGCACGCCTTTAATCCTAGCACTTGGGAGGCAGAGGCAGGTGGATCTTTGTGAGTTCAAGGCCAGCCTGGTTTACAGAGTGAGATCCAGGACGGCTGGGGCTACAGGGAGACCCTGGTTTACAGAGTGAGATCCAGGACAGCTGGGGCTACAGGGAGACCCTGTCTCGAAAAGACAAAAAAAAAAAAAAAAAAAAGAATGAAAGATTTCAATCTTAACAATAGATTTCAATCTTTTTTTTTTAATTTAATTTTTATTGATGGTTTGTGCATTTCGTACATCATTTTCCAATTCAGATCAGGCATATTTCCCTTTCCCTTCCCCCCCCCCCCCCCCCCCCCCCCCCCCCACACCCTATCCAGATAATGTTATTCTGCCATAAACTGTCCTGCATCTTCAGTTTTTTTTTTTCATTTTTTAGCTCTAAGTGATATCCATGAGTTAAGCATCCTTCGTGCACAACCAATCTACAGATGTTGTGCCCACACACCCACAGTCCCACCATTCAGTGGGGGGTGACAGGTTGTTTGTTCAATCAAGTTGATCAAATGAGTGTCCAGACTACATCGCTGTAGTTTCACTGTTCACCCCAATCGCAGCCTTTACATTCTACCACGCCCCCTCTTCCGCAGATTGTTCCCTAGGCTCAGAAAAGGGGCACAGGTGGATGAGAAGTAAAACTGTCCTCTCTCTGGAGCTGTTGACTTGGATTCTGGTCAATTCTGGCTCTTTCTAGCCCTGTGCTTTTTTTTTCTTCAAGATGGGGGTCTCAAACTCACGATCCTCTTATCTTAGTTTCTCTAGTAGCTAGGATTATAGATCTATACCACCATACCCAGCCAGTGTGGTGCTTTGATCCATGTATATTGTTTTCTTTTTAACAGAGCATATTTTAATATTGCTCTTCCTATTCTGTTTTTGAGGTCATACAAACACCACCTCATAGAAATGCCTCGGTCATCTCCACATTAGGCCCTTTAACCTTGGCCAGGCACCACTCAGACACATCGTTCTCAGTGAACATGATCGACTAGAACAAACTGGGTGTGGTGGCACATGCTTTTAGTCTCAGCACTCAGGAGACAGAGGCAGGAAGATCTCTGTGAGTTCGAGGCCACCCAGGCCTACAGGCCAGATGGGGCTATAGGATGACCCTGTCTCAAAAATACTAAAAGAAAAAGAAAAGAAAAGAAATAGCTATGAAAGGGAATGTTCTAGAACCAAAAAGCAGTACTTCATAAACCAGGTTCTGAGCTATCCACACTATGAGGGCCTGTTTAGGATAGTGACTTGGAGCACTTTATATTTTCCTAATAGACATCCAGCTGCCCAGGTACCATGCCAGGATGGGTAATCAGCCTCTGCAGTGGTGTCTGTGAAGAGATACTTTATAAATGGAAAGCTTTGCTTTCCATCATCCATGTTAACTCTTCATCTCTGTTGATCAATGTAAATCAGGAGTAGGGACCTAGGTGCTGGGAAGGGGAAGACTGTTTAGAGGTCACTTAAAGGTTCTATGCCTTGACACTAGCTATAAGAGGGAATATTGTGGTCTTCTATTAGGAACGTGATCAAATCCAGTGTTGAGGAAAAATGACTTTGATTGGGTCTATTTGAAGTGTACCTAGTCTGGTGTTCCTTGTTTCCCTGTCACACACGTGTGAATGTCCACTTTAGTTAAAGTTTTTAGCCAGGCGTGGTGGCACATGCCTTTGATCCTAGCACTTGGGAGGCAGAAGCAGGTGGATTTTGTGAGTTCAAGGCCAGCCTGGTCTACATAGTGAGTTCCAGGACAGCCAGGGATACAGGGAGACCATGTCTCAAAAAGACCAAATAATAATAATAATAATAATAATTTTAAATTATATTTATTTATTTATGTATTTATTTATTTTGTGTTTCTGTGTGTGTGTGTTTCTGTGTGTATACGAGTACATGTAAAAGTGTGTTATGACGCGTGTGTGGAAGACAGAGGACAGCTTGTGGGTGTTGGTTCTCTTCTATTGGTATAGTGGAGAAACATCATTTCCTAGATAGTTCTTAGTGTCATTCATAAAAGAATTTTAGAATGAACTCATATGGAAATTTTAGGACAAGTTTATTAGAATTTACAGAAAAATCCTCAGGGCAGCAAGCTGGATTCTCAGCAGCAGCCTTGAGGAAGAGAGAGGAGGGGGGAAGGCAAAAAAATAAATAAATAAATAAAACCATGAAACCATGCTGGTTTAGAGCCTGCATGGAGGTCAGACACCGGAAAGACTAGCTACCATGTGGAAGGAGAGGAAGCTTTAGAGAAAAAAGGAAAGAAATACAAGATGCTGCAGCAGCCCAAGTGTTAGGGAAAGCATAATCACAAAGGGGTATGAGGAAGAAAAGGAGAGAGATCGGGGCTTTCTGATTCCCAGCAGAACTTATGGAGAGCCACATGTCCGTGACCAATATCCCAAAGAACTTGACAAGGAGGTGGAGATTCGGGCAAGAAAAGTTCACCATCTCATTAATACACTGGGTATTCTTCCCATCTCCTTAGCATAATTTAAGGTAAACCTGCCCTCCTAGGGGTGGCCAGGCAAGTGACCCGGAAAACCTGGAAAGTTAACCAGGCCAGGAATTCTTAATTTTGACCAGTTAACCTTATAGAGCCACCACCATGTAGATTTTGGGGCTTGAATTCAGGTTGTCAGGCTTGGCAGCAGGCACTTTTACCTGCCAAGCTGTCTCACAGGCCCCTACCACAGATAGTGTGTGCGTGTGCGTGTGTGTGTGTGTGTGTGTGTGTGTGTGTGTGTGTGTGTGTGTGTGATTTTAGAGAATATTTTTAGCAGATATTCTAGTCTCACAGCACCCTGGACACACATATTTTGTGAGGTGATTTTGAAGATGGATGCAGCTATATACTATTCTAGATGGACTTTCCTAGTTTGGAAAGCACTTTGAACCTGTTTTTTAAAACATTGTTTTGAGGTTCTAGAACATTCCCTTTACTATCTATTCTTTTATTTGTGGATCATCTCTTTTTAGGCAGGTTGACAGGTATATCTGCTTCTTCATCTTACTACATCTTAAACTGTGAGGCAGCAGGTGAGGTCCACAGGGGTTAGGGAGTGGCCACAGTGTCTTTCTTCTGCTCAGTACAACTTCTGTGCTTGAATTGGTGGGTTGTTAAAAGTCACATCTAAGGAAAAGCAATGCTTAGACTTGCAAACTGTAAGACCTGTTTTCCCTCTGATTATTGGACTCTGGCGAGAGCCTGACTTTTCATAGGTCTGTACTAGAATTGTGTGTTCACTGAGGGCAGGTGATTTACTCTGAAGGACATGTTGTTCAATAACTAAATTACTCGTTGCTCTCTAATGGAGAGGACATTAGATCATGTACTCAGAAAACACTAAGTCCTAGTTTTGCTCATCCTCTTCATTCCAGACTTGAGATAGGGTCTTATTATATAGTCCAGGCTAACCTTGAACTTGCTGTGTTGCCTGGGATGTCCTTGAACTCATGGCAGACATCCTGCTTTGGCCTCTTGAGTGCTGAGATTACAGTCATATGCATTGTACCTGAACTCTTTTTCCATTTTTGTTTGTATTTCAGTTGTTAAAAAACATATAAATGCAAAAAAATGTTGATATATACATACACAAGAATTTGCTTTCAGAATAAAATTAAAAGTTAGTAAATGCCAAGTTCCTAGAAATCTTTGCAATGTATTTAGCAATACAGATTGCTTGATATAATTATGACAGACTCGATATGGTTTTCTTTGTTTTATCCTAAGGTGTTCTACCTTTTTCTTTGACAAAAGAGTTTGGCTTTGTGTCTGAATTTCAAGGTCTAGTTCCTGAAGGATTACAATAAAAATTTCCAAGAAGATAACACCATGTAGATAAATCAGTTAGAAAATTGTTATCGGTATGCATCCTTTAGGTATTGATGTGTTCAGTCTGGATATAGTGTGAGAAGCTTCATGCTCCCTCTAAGTTGGAAGGTCTATAGGCACTCCCCATTTGTGTTCTGTTGTGTCGACATGGATAAAATTTGAGGAGGAATTACTTACAGATAGATGATGACCTATAGCCTAATCACGAAGTCAGTTTTCTGGTCGTTGGTCAACCCAATAACTTATTTTATTTATTTAAACTATATAACTTGTACTAAAAATAATAAGCCAGGCCTCATGTGGTGGTTCATGCCTTTAATCTCAGCACTCGGGAGGCAGAGGCAGGCAGGTCTCTATGAGTTCAAGGCCAGCCTGCTCTACATAATGAGCTCCAGGCTAGCTGGGGATACAGGGAGATCTTGTCTCAAAAAAACAAAACCAAAAATAAAACCAACCAACATTAAGTCCTGGAAAGAATTTATACAGCTTCCATTGTTCTACAGTTTCTCCTAGAGCTTCACTTCCCATTTTCAGCTCTGTGGACTTCAAGCTTCCTCAGAGTTGTCAAGTCTCTTCTGTTTCAGGTGACCCCTAGTGGTTGAGTAGAACAGTTACTAACCCCTGCAGGTACTTCAGTGCTTGCCAGCCCCATGTCGAGTGCCCTTCAGGTGTTGTGTTAGTGACTGCTCACAGTGATGCTATCCGTGAGCAGACTAGACACAGAGAGGCACCTTGTCTGGAGACACTCATCTAGTAAACTGTAGGGCTTGGATTTGAACTCTGACCCCTCTTTTCTGCCTTTCATTTCTAGGTTCCTTACATGCTAATAGGTCTAGGTTTCATCTCCCACATCTCTGTTTGTCCCTCACTGCATGCTCTCACACATCTCAGATGTTTTCTAGACCTCCATATAGAAATATAATACCCTCCACCCATGGAGTGCATCTTCAACCAGGACTAACCATCCTCCTACCAAAAACATCTCCTGCAGCATTAACCAGTCAAGATGAGAAACTGTTCGAGATTACATTCTCTGCATTGCTTCCCTTGTCCAAGCTCATTTCTTATCCTGGTCCTTGCCTGCTGAATCCCAATAGCTCTTGTCTTCTCTCTGCTTTAAGAACACACTAAATTTATTTAAACCTTTAGGCGTGTGTCTTAGCTGGTTATCCTTTCTTGAACGATCTTCCTTTAGATCTTTGCATTGCTAGGCCGTTTTTCATGTTTCTGTGTATCACCTCTCAGAGAAGCCTTCTCTGACCACTTGGTCTGAAGCAGTTGACAAGCACCCATGATCCTTCAAATCTCTGCATATCACTTACCACTAGCTACTATTTTCTTGTTTGTTGATTATTTGTAATTACTCCATATGATAGAAACACCATGAGTTTCCATCTCTCTGTTCTATTCATTTTTTAATCTGAAGCACCTGGAGCTATGTCTTGCACAGAATCAAGATAATATTGATAAGAACTAACACTTATGCAACATTTACAGTGTGTTTAGGCAAACAGAAATACAATGTATAATGCATTCATATGGAATATAATTCAAAATAATATACATATTTTGAATTTATTATACAAGCTATAATATATATTACCTAATATAAATTAGATGTATGCCTCAGTAGTGATATAATGACAGTTAACTTTTTTTTTTTTTTTTTTTTGAGACGGAGTCTCATTATGTAGCCTTGGCTGGCCTGGAACTTGCTATGTAGACCAGCCTGGCCTCCAACTCATAGAAATCTGGCTGTCTCTGGCTCCTGAGTACAAGGATTAAAGGCATGTGCCACCATGCTTGACTGACAATTCCTGTTTTCATGTGGGTTTGATGAGAATTAATTGAAGTAAGAATTGTTTTCATTAATTCTTACCATGACAATAGGCATCATTCTGATGATTATTATGAGTGGTAAGTCTGATCTGTATGTGGAAAAATTGACTTACCCAAGATGGACCCAGGAACCTGGCTGTGGAGTGAAGTGTTCCATAAGTTGTTTTTCCTGAGAAGATGGATATAATTCATCACCAGGATGCTTACTACATATGTTAATTTCCTACCTCCGTTCTGTCCTACAACCATAGAAGAAGCACCTGATGGGTTTAGAATGGATTTTACTATAGCTTTGTAGCTGATTCCCAACCTTTAGTTTTGTCTGTGGTTCTAGAGCTGACCATCTGAACTGAAATCAGATCCAAAGACTTTGACTCTTCTTGGCTAAAGCTCCAACTCCCTTTGTTTGTAACCCAAGGGCCTACTCTTATCTCCATCCTCTTTTCCAACGTGCCCTCCATGTGCACCCACCATGCTGTATAACACTTGTTTGATGAGGTTCACTTGTCACTTTGCAGCTTCCCGCCTTTGCATAGGCCATCTCCCCTGCCTTTCTCAACACTTATTTCCACTTAGACATTTTCTTAATATTTTCCCTTGCCCCCAGCCTCACGGAGCTAATAGGTTGGTTGTTTCTCCTCTGAGGGGTACTTTCATTTTGTGCATATGTCTGTCATGGAAGCACTGCTTAATAGATGCAGGGTCTTTCTTATGTGCCCCTCTCCTCTACTTTCCCCCAGTGTTGCCTGTGGCATCATCATTCTGAATGAGTTGGCTGACTGTCTCTCCTGGAATCCTGATACCTACCAGAAGGCCAAGTAAATAGTAGGCACTTAATAACTGTTTGCTGTTTGAATACTAACTTCCCAGTGGAATTTTACATACATATAAGGCAGGGTTGTATAATATATTCAACCATAATACAAAGGATTCAGAAGCTACACAGAAAAATATTGTGTTCTAGGAACACCTAGAATTGAGCATAATTTAACTTTGAACTTTTGGCAAACAAGATAAAAGGGAACATATAGAGTAGGTCTGTGTTTCTTTCCTAAGACTATTTTCCCCCCTTGGTCCTGAATTCTAGGAATAAATTCTTGTTCAGATGTTATATAAGAGAGAATAGATTTTTATTATTTTACCAACAGTGCTTTTGGATATATTTATAAATTTTTTCTAAATAAAGTCTCAGGGTTTAATATTGAATTGAAGCACTAAAGCCTTTTCTTAGGGAACCAACTGTAATATATATATATATATATATATATATATGTGTGTCTTTTTGAAACAGGGTCTCCCTGTAGCACCAGCTGTCCTGGAGCTCACTATGTAGACCAGGCTGGCCTTCCTTGAACTCATAGAGATCCACCTGCCTCTGCCTCTCGAGTGCTGGGATTAAAGATATGTGCCACCTACCAAAAAAAAAAAAAAGACGGGCATGGTGGCACACGCCTTTAATCCTAGCACTCGGGAGGCAGAGGCAGACGGATCTTTGTGAGTTCAAGGCCAGCCTGGTCTACAACAGAGGGCTCCAGGCCAGCTGGGGCTACAGGTAGATCCTGTCTCGAAAAGACCAAAAACAAAACCAAAAAGGCTGGGCATGGTGGTGCATGCCTTTAATCCCAACACTCGGGAGTCAGAGGCAAGCCGATCTCTGTGAGTTTAAGGCCAGCCTGGTCTACAAAGCAAACTCCAGGCCAGCTGGGACTAAAGGGAAACCCTGTCTCAAAAATACAAAAAAAAAAAAAAAAGATGTGTGCCATCATGGCCGGCTAGTTCTGATATTTTTTTTTCTTTTTCTTTTTTTTTTTTGAGACAGGGTCTCCTTTTAGTTCCAGCTGGCCTGGAGCTCACTCTGTAGACCCGGCTGGCCTTGAACTCACAGAGATCCACCTGCCTCTGCCTCCCAAGTGCTAGGATTAAAGGCATGCACTACCATGCCTGGCTAAAAGAAAATTTCGTGTTTCTTTTTCTTTTTCTTTTTATTTATTCTTTATGTTTATGAATGTACTGTCTGCATTGCAGGTCTGTGTACCCGTGTTGTGCAATGCCACAGAGGTCAGAAGAGGGCGTTGGATTCCCCTGGAACTGGAGTCAAAGATGGTTTTCAGCTGCCATGTGGGTGCTGGGGATCGAACCCAGGTCCTCTGCAAGAGTGGTCAGCGCTCTTAACTGCTAGGCCATCTTTCCAGCCCCTCATAGTTCTGATATTTTTAATAATGAAATTTGTTAAAGGGATAGACCTTAGAGAGGCTAAAGGTGTCGGCAACTTGTCCAGTAGTCACTGCAGGGAACCTCTTAAATATGATTTCTACTGTGAGCTATTTATTGGAGTGGGACAGGCCAAGCCTTGGGAAGTTGTGAACAAGTTACCTTGCATTTCATTCTTTGGTGAGCTACACAGGTATAGGTCTTTTACAGTTGGTAAATGAGAGAGTTCCTTATGGTAGATATTGATCTAGCCTTGAAAATTCTCCTATAAGAACTTATGGGGCTGGAGAGAATGCCTAGCGGTTAAGAGCACTGACTGCTCTTGCAGAGGACCCAGGTTCGATCCCCAGCACCCACATGGTGGCTGAGAACCATCTGTAACTCCAATTCCAGGAGAACTCCAGTTCCAGGGGAATCCGACGCCCTCTTCTGACCTCCACATTGCACAACATGGGTGCACAGACCTACATGCAGACAGTACATTCATACACATGAAAAAAATTAATAAAATAAAAAAAGAACTTATGGACCTGACTTGTGCTACCTGTTTTGGAAGTCATCTTGTCTTCTTTGGGGCAATGAACTCTAGAGTATGGGGTAAGCTGAATTAAATGAGCTTTCAGCTCAAGTACTTATACAAGTCCCTGTCTGAACTCCAGAGTGCTGGAATTTGTAATTATTTTTGTGTGTATGAGTGTTTTGCCGGCATGTTTGTAAGTAGACCTATTTATGCGGTGCCTACAGAGGCCAGAAGAAGGCATTGGATACCCTGGAACTGGAGGTACCGATAGTTGTTAGTTGCCAAGTGGGTGCTGGGAACCAAAACCTGGTTCTCTGCAAGGGCAACCAGTGCTGTTAACTGCTGAGCCATCTCTTCAGGACCAGGCTGCCTGGATTCTTGAACATCGAGAGATGCTTATTGGGATGAACTGGTAGGTAGGAATAGCCTGGCAAGTTGAGTTTGATGCCAGGGACCCACGTGATGGAAGGAGGGAACTGCTTCTCTCCTGAAAGTTGTTCTCTGACCCTTGCCCCCCCTCCCCACATGCAATGTGGCACAAGTATGCCTACAAACATTATATTACATACTGTGACCGCCAGGGGGCAGCTACAGGACATGAATGGATTATCACAGAACTGAGTAAATAACTAGGGGACCCATATAACTTCTTCACATATGAGTCCCCAAAGCATAGTCAGCTCTGCTTTTATTCTCATATTCATTACAGCTACAGTTGAATGTTTATAGAACAGTGAACACTAACAAAGCAGCTAGAATACAACAGTTTAGCAAAATATAATGATAACTTGTTCTACAGCTAGAAGTAACTATCTGCACCAATATAGCCCTGACCCTATTAATCACAGTAGGCCTTTTTTTCACCTGTTGCTGAGCTGTGGAGAGTAAAACCAGGCTTGTGAATAGCTCTAAGAGTGTTTATTACATTATTGTTGATGGCAGGCACCAGATCTCAGTTTTCTTTCAAGTTATTTAGATAAAAGACTTTTAGGTCTTTTAGAAGTAGAATCTTATCTTTTAGTCTCCTGAGAGACCCTCTATTTTTACCACCATTTTGATTCTAGCAGGAGAATTCTTATCTTAGCTGAGAAAAAACTGGGACAAATTCCAAGATTACAGGAGTATGGGACACAGAGGGTTCTGTCTGTGTGTCAGTAATCTTTGCGAGAGTAGTATACCCTGGGGAAAGAGTCACGTGGCTATTCTTAACCTTTCCATACCAACAGGAAGAACATTCAATAGGGTAGTAATGCAGCCTCCCACAGAGTTGGAGTTAGATACTCAGTATTATATGTATAAAGAAGCATCACACAGAATTTTGACATGACATCCAGAGTACTGAGAAGGCAGATGTAGGAGTCTCATGTTTAAAGACAAGGCAGGGGGGCTAGGGAATTAACTCAGCTGGTAAAGTGCTTGGCATGCAGTTATGAAGACCTGAGTTTGGTCCCCAGGACCCACATAAAATGCGGCATACAGACACATGCAGTTATAATCCCGGCGCTGGGAAGGTGGAGCCAGGCAAATTCCTGGAGCTTGCTGGCCAGCCAAGATAGCCTACCCAGTCAGAGCCCCAGGTCCAGTGAGAGACTCTGTCTCAAAAAACCGAGGTGGATGGCTCTTAAGGAACAGTGCCTAAGGTTGACCTCTGGCATGTATGCATGGACACGTACACACATACAGAGAAAGAGAGAGAGAGAGAGAGAGAGAGAGAGAGAGAGAGAGAGAGAGAGAGAGAGAAATAGACAGAGAGACACACTCATGTGTGCACTCTCCCACATGCACTTGCACACACGCACATAGGTAAAGACAAGGTATAGAGCAACTGGACTTCCTCGTCAGGGACCTGTGCTGACAGAGTTGATCTGTGATCTGAATAAGGCATAAGGTTCACTGCTCTGGGCAGGTCCAACAGTGTTGATAGTTGGAGATCCTTACCAGGTCTGCTAAAAGCTGTTGAAAGTGACTGAGTATCTTCTGTTACATCTAAGGTGACACATGTGATGCATAAAATGAAGACAAGTTCTTCAGGAATGTGGAGTCGGCCCATGAAGCTGAGCTCTTCCAACACTGCTGGTCAAACACAAAAGCTTTCATTAGGGTCCAATATTCTTCAGCTTTCTCAATAGAAAAACATGTTCCTTATAGAAGATTTTGAACCAGAATTTCAACATGACATAGAGTTCTGTGTGACGTGTTATCTCATTAAACAATGAGAGGCTGTCATATAGTCTTTGTAAAGAGACAGTATGAATAAAAAAATAGAAGAAGCTGGGTGGTGCAAGCCTTTAATTCCAGCACTTGGGTGGCAGAGGCAGGTGGATCTCTGTGAATTCAAGGCCCACCTGGTCTACATAGTGAGCTCCAGGCCAACTGGGACTAATGGTAGACCCTGTCTCAGAAAGACAAAAATATAAAAATAAAAAAATAAAAGAACTTTTTTTTTAATGTCCCATATGAGGCAGCCAAGGCAGAAGTGAGACTCAGGTGGAGCCTGTTGACAGTTTCAGTTATGTGCTCTGTATTCTTCGGCTTCAGGAATAGATTTGGGAAACTGAAACTGGGGAGGGACACTTGACTTAGAAATTCTTTGACATCTCTTTGTGTGTGTGGCATGTTGCCTGTGGAAGACAAAGGATAATCTGCAGGATTCCATTGCTAGTCTAGTTTGCTTTCAATTGTGATAAACCACTCTGACCAATTTCAGTTTGGGGAGGAAAGGGCTTATTTGGCTTACAGCACAGCCCACCATCCAAGCCAAGGCAGGAACTCAGGACAGGAATCTGGAGCACAAACCATGGAGGTGCACTACTTACTGGCTTTCACCTTTGGCCTGTGCTTAGCCTGCTTTCTTTTTTTTTTAATTTATTATTTTTTATGTGTATGAATGTACTGTCTGCATGTAAGTTGGTGCACCGTGTCATGCAATGCCACAGAGGTCAGAAGAGGGCATTGGATTCCCCTGGAACTGGAGTTAAAGATGGTTCTCAGCTGCCATGTGGGTGCTGGAGATTGAACCCGGATCCTCTGCAAGAGCAGTGGGTGCTCTTAACTGCTGAGCAGTTAATCTCTCCAGCCCCTGGCCTGATTTCTTATACTACACAAGACCACTTGCCCCACATTCATGGCCACAGGGCCATCCAATGGAGGAAATTCTTGGATTGAGATTCCCTCTACCAAGGTGTGTTAAGTTGACAACTAAAGCCATCCAGCGTAGTTCCTCACACCCCAGCACATAGGTTCTGGGGATTGAATTTGGGTCATCAGACTGATTTTGTGCTTTTATCCACTGAGCCATCTCACCTGCTACTTTATAGTCCTCAAATCTCTCCATTCAGCCAAATGGATCATCAGACTCAGAAGCAACAATGTAGCAGCAACTTGGAGAACAGAGAAACAGGTTGCTGATGCTTAGTGAGCTAGAGACACTGCCACCTTCATTCCAGATGGCAGCTGTCGACTTCAAGACTTCCAAGAGCTGCTGTTCAGTAATATTAAGTTGCAAGAAGTGAGTGTAAGCAGGCCTCTGCCTCCTCTTGAGGTATACTTTCCTTATCTGGATTTGCCATATGTCAGGTGTGTGAATCCAAGTTTCTTAGGTTTACAAAATGTGCTTATTAATGCTTTGAGTGTATGGAGCTCAGAAGATCCTCAGATATATTAAAGAAGTAGAGATGAGCAAGCACAGCCCATTCCTTATAGTGTGTGTGTGGGGAACATATGCTTTTCCTGTCTCATTCACTGAGAATTTTAAGAACTAGGACATCAACAACTTTTTGAGAGGATTGAGAGGAAGAGACAGAGTGATTGGTGTTGGTAGTCTGAGCAGGGAGGAGGTGTGGAAAGTTCCTATAATTTGAAAGAAATTCTTTCTTGTGTGTTCTTTCTCAGAATCATACAGTAAGTGATAGGACCTAGGTGCTTTCTGAGATGTAGTCTGACAAGGCTTTAAATTAAGGAGCACCTTCTAGTATGTCTCTATACCTACATTTATCTTTTCACAGATTGTGAGCCATTCATATCTGTCAAGACTTTTGGAAATTTAATCAATTTGCAGAGGTATAGTTGAGAGTGACCAGGGAGCACTGCAAAAGGCTTGGTAAGGAAGGGGACAGATGTTCCAGAGCTCTGAAACAGCTTTCATGTGCTGTCTCACACTGATATGGGAACACAAGTGGTCAGCTTTTCTTTAAAAGTATGTTTGTAGAGATTAGGAATGAATGCAATTGTACAACAAATGTGGCCTTTTTTTGTGTGTGCATGATTCCAGAAGAAAGAACCTGGAAGTTCTAAATAGTATCTTGCCTTATAAGGAACTCCGTAGCTTACTTTCTCAATTTGGCTTGAGTCTTTGTGATTGGATTCGGGCTTATTTTATTTATTTATTTATTTATTTATTTATTTATTTATTTATTTATTTATTTATTTATTTATTCTTGGTCTTTTTAAGACAGGGCTTCCCTGTATCTCCAGTTGTCCTGGAACTCACTATGTAGACCAGGCTGGCCTTGAACTCACAGACCTCTGCCTGCCTCTGACTCCCAAAAGCTAAGATTAACCCCTTATGCCACCATGTCCGGCAGATTCTGGCTATATTTTTAGACTCAATATTGGTTTAATTCTCTCTGACAAACCATGTGGCTTTGCTTACATATTCACACACATGTCCCCCTCTGTTTCCTAGCGATCACCTCAGTGAGTGTTAATGGGAATGCTGGGTAAGTTGTATGGCTGAGGAACTAAGCTCCTATTTTCAGACTCTTTCTTGTGAGGTCCTGGCCAGCCTTCAGTTCCTGCCCCTGAAGGAGAAGGGAAGGACAGTGTGGGAAAGCCAGACATTAGGTTCCGTGGTCAGGATTCATAGTCTCGGATTAAGGAAGGTCAATGAAAGTTTATGGATGGATTTCTGAGATAAAGTTCTGTTAACACACAAAGCTCTAGTCTGGGCCGCAAAAAGCAAATATCAATAAGCGCCTGCAATATTCTTGTTATTCGTAGTTTGGCACTCGCTGTTGTGGTTTTGGTTGTGTTTAGCTGTCCATGTGGTACCATCTACAGTATGGCCTTCTTCACAGAGGTCTGTTTAAATCATGTAGGACAGATCATATCAGATCCTAGAAATGCCTAGGACCATCTGTGCTTCCCTAACCCTAATACAGGCAGTCTTTCCACTCCTGTGGACTTTCTCCAGAGCTGATGGATGTTTGCTCATTGTCCTTGTATTTCCTTGTGGTCTCTGCTCCCTGGAGACCCCGGGAAACCTACCATGGAAGTCTGTCAGATCACCCTGAGCACCAGAAGTCACCCCAAATTGTCAGGGTGTGTGTTCATCTTCATGGCAGAAGGGCCTGTGCTTGGAGGATGGCCTCACTGCTGGAGCACACTTCCAGTGTCTGCTGAGCCCTGGACTTCTCCCTGCTGAAGCTGATAGGGAGAGGACAGGTGCTGATACCCCAAACTGCTTCCACTCGCCCCGGCAGATGTGCTCAGGGTGCTTCCCTTGACAGAACTGAAGTTCAGAGTACAGCTTCACCAGGTCTATTTTTCTTCAGGGATTTTTACCAGACCCTTGGTATTTGGTTTTTGGTAAATCCCTCTGTTTTAGGATCTGGGACCAATTGGTGACCCTGGGAGAACTGTAGACTTGAAACTTTTAGCTTGGCCTCTTTGTCTTATAAGTAGAGTCAAATCTAATTAATTCTTCCTTCAATTTTATTTATTATTTTAAAATTTCATGTGTATGAGTGTATTCCCTGCATGCATATAAGTGAACTCATGTCGTACAATGCCCACAGAGGTCAGAGGATGGTGTCAGATCCCTGGGAACTGGAGTTACAGATGGCTGTTAGCTGCCATGTGAGTGCTGGGAATTGAATTCAGGCCTCCTCAGGAGTAGCCAGTGCTCTTAACCACTGAGACATCACTCCAGCCCTCTAATATTGACTTTAAAAATGCTTTCTACTGGAGAGTCTGCTCAGTTGAAAGAATGGCTCCCTAGCGTGCATGAATCTCTGGGTTTGATACTCAGCATACACCTATACCCCCAGCACTCAGGAGGAAGGTCCATGAGGATCAGAAGTTGAAGATCATCCTTATCTATATAGCAAGTTCGAGACTAGCATAGGCCATATGACACCCTGTGTCAAAACAAAAACAAGTAACTAGAGTATTAGATTATCATCCATAGAAAAAACCAAATAGCCAAGAGTGCATACTTTCATACATAAAGAACTGAATACAATAGAAAATGTGAAGGAGAGATACCTTGTGTAGAAAGAATGAGAGAAATAGAAAACCACAAGCAAGTACTGCAGGAATATTTCAGATAACATGCATACAAAATTTAGTGACTCGGAATTTGAGCAAAACCCAGATATTTGTAATGTGTCAAAGCATTTTTTTCAGAGATTATTAATCACAAAGTAAATACAGTAATTTTATGAAGGAGCCTATGAGACATCTCTTTTTACCACATGGTCAAGGTTAACGTGGCCAGTGATAAGATATATAATTATTCTGTACCTTTTGATATACAGCCTCAGAAGGGATTAGTTAAGATTGTCCAGAGAAAAAGGACTAACAAGGTATAAATACATTTATCATGAAGAATTGTCTTACATAGTTATGGAGGTTGACAAGCCCTGAGATCAGCAGGATGAGTTGGCGAGTTGGAGGCCTGGAGAGCCCATGGTATGTTCTAGAATGCTGAAGGCCCGAGAACCAGGAGGAACTGAAGCTATAGTCCAGTCTGAAGGCAGCAGTCTTAAGACCCAGGAAGAGTCAAGGCTTCAGATTGAGTTCAAAGGCATGAAAAAGCCAGTATAGCATTTTGAAGCTCTGTCAGGGAAGCATTCTCTCTTAGCAGGAGAAGCTCAGCCTCTTCGTTCTGTCAGTAGGTCAGCTAACTGGAAGAGGCGGACTCAAATGAGGGAGAACACGGTGCTGTCCTCAGTCCACCAGTTCAAGTGCTAATATCCAGATGCACCTTCACAAACACCCAGAATATTTGTGTTAACAGTGTCCTCAACGGCTAATCATAAAATTCCATAAAATTCTTCACTAAAGAGGGATCCATCAGTTCTTCTGTGGTACTCCTGCTAAAAATCTGTGACCTTATCTAGTCATAAGAAAGCCTTAGATAAAAAAAGAGAAAGATAAGCCCAAGTTGGTGGATAGTTGATAAAAATAACTGACCAATTTATTTATTTATTGAGACAGGATCTCAGAATTGAGAACAGACTGCTTCAGTGTCCTGGGTGGTAGGATTCGGGGCTTATGCCGCCACCTCCAGTTCTGACCAGTGTTACTTAAAAACATCAAGGTTATAAAAAACAAGGAAAGACTAATTTTTAGAAATAAAATCTGAGGTTCAGGGACCCCACCGATACTGAACAAACAACACACATAGACCAAGAGAAAGTAACTATGCAAGGCAATCTTTACTTTTGCAAAATGTGTGTTTTCTCATACAAATCAAGCAGGCTTACCTCAGCTGGAAGCTTTTAATAGGTTTTTATCCCAACACCAAGAGTGCTGGTTTTTTCACCCGTTGGCTGGGGTCTGACCTCATGGTTTTCCACAGTTGGTTAGTTTTAAAAGAATCAATACAAAGGAAACATTAAGAAAGGGAGAAGCTATGGGCAGCTCTAGCCTGTCAAGTTCAAGTTCCTGGGTCACCACAGGGCCTTCTTCAAACAGATTTTATAGCGTGGGGGAGATAAAAAGATTTGAATTCCTTTTTCTAGGTGTATGTGTATGAGTGGATTACAAGACAGCAGTGTGAAAGTAACATTCCTGTGGTCATTCTTTTGATAGATAAGGTTTGAGTTCTTTTGTAATTATTTTCCTCATCCAGGAACTTTAATAGTTTGGAGCATACTCGGGAGGTGGGACTACTGAATACCATATGGAATGGGTTTCTTTTTTTTTTTTCTGTTCTTTTTTTTCTTTTCCTTTGGTCTTTTTGACACAGAGTCTCCCATTAGTCCCAGCTGGCCTAGAGCTCACTATGTAGACCCAGACTGGCCTTGAACTCACAGCGATCTGTCTGCCTCTGCCTCCTGAATGCTGGGATTAAAGGCATGCGCCACCATGTCCTGACCATATGTTATCTTGAGTTACATATTGGACAAAAAAACATGTTAGTTACCAGTAAAATTTGAATAAAGCTTATAGTAT
The DNA here is from genome assembly GCA_009823505.1 of Rhizomys pruinosus. NCBI lineage: Eukaryota > Metazoa > Chordata > Mammalia > Rodentia > Spalacidae > Rhizomys > Rhizomys pruinosus. The sequence goes on along the minus strand of VZQC01011281.1, from coordinate 2,912,550 downwards.
ACCAAATAACTAATGGTTAATTTCCTGTTTTCTCATTTTCATAACCATATTAATATTCTGAAAGTGTTATAATTAATGGAAACTGGCTGAAAGATATAAGAACTAATATTTTTGCAGCTTTTCTGTATGTGAAAAATTATTTCAAAACAAGGGTTTTTTTACTTTAGAAATTTAAAAAATTTTTAATTCATTTTTTGAGAATTTCATACATGGATATAATATATTTTAAATATATTCATGCTTTGTCCCCCAACAACCCCTTGTCTGATTTTTTTTTTTAAGCTTTAGAAGTTCAGTTAGATGCTTTACATTTTCCGTAGGGCACAGGTGAATGTACACTGGGGCCGTAGAAGAGGAATAGAAAAGTGCTGGCAAAGCTCTTGGTGCCTGGGAATGGGAACAGTCCAATGTCAGGTCTGGGGCACCCAGGATCATGTGTAGAGTCAAGACCTTCACCACCCATCAAGGGAGGTGGAAATTCCATTCTTGAGAATCAGCCTTCCCAAGACTAGAATCTTCAAATGACAGAAACCGCCGCCATCCCCAGCATAAGTCTAACACAGGCAAAGCCACTGCGGTGCACAACCAGGGACCTCAGGGAGGATGTTGTGAGGAATGCAGCCACTCAGAGAAGGCTGAAACTGTGGCCTCCACCCTCCAGCCTGCTCTACCATCAGCCTACCACTGCACGAACGTGGAACCTGCACTTGGGGACACAGCTCCAGGTTTACAGGACCCCAGGGACCCACCTCCAGCTCACGGGAATCAAAACAGAAGTTTTACAAAGCTTTTGGTATATTCTGAGGACTTACTTATTAAAGACAGAAGATATTTTTATATCATTTACATCTATATATGCCCCATGCTTATGAGCATACACATATAATTTTGCATCTATCTTTCAACATTTTCCACAGATATTAAATTTCATCCACATTACTTTATGAACACCTTTAAAAAAAAACCTCTCCGATTTCCATTCTTGTTTTCCTGATTCTTTTCTGTATTCTGTTCTGAGCACAGAATCCTTTAGGAAGCAGTGCTGTTTTCTTGCTGTCCCTGGGGTCTTTGTTTCTGAGATGATGATGCATGTGGCACATTATGTGTTCATAGCATCTGGGGCTTTGAGTGACTTCCCCCTAAGAGATGAAAGTCCATGAGGGATGAGGAGTGCATTCGAGACAGGAATAGCCTGTCGTCACAAGAGCCAGTGTTCACTGAATTATTCAGAAATGGCACAACAGTTGTATACCCTCTCAGGAGTCCTGAGGATCAGGTGCTCTCTTGTCGCAAGTGTGAGTAGGTGCAGGTGTGCATGTACATGTATGTTTCTGTGTAAGCCAGGAAAAAACCTCAGGTGTCATTTCTTAGGTACTGTTCATCTTTGTTTTGTTTTTCATTTTATTTTATTTTATTTTATTTTATTTTATATTTTTCTTTTGGTCTTTTTGAGACAGGGTCTCCCTGTAGCTCTGGCTGTCCTGGAACTCACTCTGTAGACCAGGCTGGCCTTGAACTCACAGAGATCCGCCTGCCTCTGCCTCCCAAGTGCTAGGATTAAAGGCGTGCACCACCACACCCTGCTGTTTCTCATTTTATTTTATTTTTTAATTTTACTTATTTATTTATGTGTATGAATGTATTGTCTGCATGTAGGTCTGTGCACCCGTGTTGTGCAATGCCACAGAGGTCAGAAGACGGTGTTGGATTCCCCTGGAACTGGAGTTCTCCTGAAATTTGAGTTACAGACGGTTCTCAGCCGCCATGTGGGTGCTGTTCTTGGTCTTTAAGACAGGGCTTCCCTGTATCTCCAGTTGTCCTGGAACTCACTAGGTGAACAGGCCTTGGCCTTGAACTCCACGACCTCCTGCCTGCTCTGACTCCCAAAAGCTAAGATTAACCCCTTCTGCCCACCATGTCCGGCAGATTCTGGCTATATTTTTAGACTCAATATTGGTTTAATTCTCTCTGACAAACCATGTGGCTTTGCTTACATATTCACACACATGTCCCCCTCTGTTTCCTAGCGATCACCTCAGTGAGTGTTAATGGGAATGCTGGGTAAGTTGTATGGCTGAGGAACTAAGCTCCTATTTTCAGACTCTTTCTTGTGAGGTCCTGGCCAGCCTTCATTTCCTGCCCCTGAAGGAGAAGGGAAGGACAGTGTGGGAAAGCCAGACATTAGGTTCCGTGGTCAGGATTCATAGTCTCGGATTAAGGAAGGTCAATGAAAGTTTATGGATGGATTTCTGAGATAAAGTTCTGTTAACACACAAAGCTCTAGTCTGGGCCGCAAAAAGCAAATATCAATAAGCGCCTGCAATATTCTTGTTATTCGTAGTTTGGCACTCGCTGTTGTGGTTTTGGTTGTGTTTAGCTGTCCATGTGGTACCATCTACAGTATGGCCTTCTTCACAGAGGTCTGTTTAAATCATGTAGGACAGATCATATCAGATCCTAGAAATGCCTAGGACCATCTGTGCTTCCCTAACCCTAATACAGGCAGTCTTTCCACTCCTGTGGACTTTCTCCAGAGCTGATGGATGTTTGCTCATTGTCCTTGTATTTCCTTGTGGTCTCTGCTCCCTGGAGACCCCGGGAAACCTACCATGGAAGTCTGTCAGATCACCCTGAGCACCAGAAGTCACCCCAAATTGTCAGGGTGTGTGTTCATCTTCATGGCAGAAGGGCCTGTGCTTGGAGGATGGCCTCACTGCTGGAGCACACTTCCAGTGTCTGCTGAGCCCTGGACTTCTCCCTGCTGAAGCTGATAGGGAGAGGACAGGTGCTGATACCCCAAACTGCTTCCACTCGCCCCGGCAGATGTGCTCAGGGTGCTTCCCTTGACAGAACTGAAGTTCAGAGTACAGCTTCACCAGGTCTATTTTTCTTCAGGGATTTTTACCAGACCCTTGGTATTTGGTTTTTGGTAAATCCCTCTGTTTTAGGATCTGGGACCAATTGGTGACCCTGGGAGAACTGTAGACTTGAAACTTTTAGCTTGGCCTCTTTGTCTTATAAGTAGAGTCAAATCTAATTAATCTTCCTTCATTTTATTTATTATTTTAAAACTTTCATGGTGATGAGTGTATTCCCTGCATTTGCTATAAGTGAACTCATTGTCGTACAATGCCCACAGATGGTCAGAGGATGTGGTCAGATCCCTGGGGAACTGGAGTTACAGATGGTAGTTAGCTGCCATGTGAGTTGCTGGGAAGTGAATTCATGGCCTCCTCCAGGAGTAGCAGTGCTCTTAACCACTGAGGAACATCACTCCGCCGCTCTAATATTGACTTTAAAAATGCTTTCTACTGGAGAGTCTGCTCAGTTGAAAGAATGGCTCCCTAGCGTGCATGAATCTCTGGGTTTGTATACTCAGCATACACCAGACCCACAGCACTCAGGAGGAAGGTCCATGAGGATCAGAAGTTGAAGATCATCCTTATCTATATAGCAAGTTCGAGAACAGCATAGGCATATCGGACACCCTGTCGTCAAACAAAAACAAGTAACCAGAGTATTAGATTATCATCCATAGAAAAAACCAAATAGCCAAGAGTGCATACTTTCATACATAAAGAACTGAATACAATAGAAAATGTGAAGGAGAGATACCTTGTGTAGAAAGAATGAGAGAAATAGAAAACCACAAGCAAGTACTGCAGGAATATTTCAGATAACATGCATACAAAATTTAGTGACTCGGAATTTGAGCAAAACCCAGATATTTGTAATGTGTCAAAGCATTTTTTTCAGAGATTATTAATCACAAAGTAAATACAGTAATTTTGTGAAGGAGCCTATGAGACATCTCTTTTTACCACATGGTCAAGGTTAACATGGCCAGTGATAAGATATATAATTATTCTGTACCTTTTGATATACAGCCTCAGAAGGGATTAGTTAAGATTGTCCAGAGAAAAAGGACTAACAAGGTATAAATACATTTATCATGAAGAATTGTCTTACATAGTTATGGAGGTTGACAAGCCCTGAGATCAGCAGGATGAGTTGGCGAGTTGGAGGCCTGGAGAGCCCATGGTATGTTCTAGAATGCTGAAGGCCCGAGAACCAGGAGGAACTGAAGCTATAGTCCCTCTGAAGGCAGCAATCTTAAGACCCAGGAAGAGTCAAGCTTCAGATTGAGTTCAAAGGCATGAAAAAGCCAGTATAGCATTTTGAAGCTCTGTCAGGGAAGCATTCTCTCTTAGTAGGAGAAGCTCAGCCTCTTCGTTCTGTCAGTAGGTCAGCTAACTGGAAGAGGCGGACTCAAATGAGGGAGAACACGGTGCTGTCCTCAGTCCACCAGTTCAAGTGCTAATATCCAGATGCACCTTCACAAACACCCAGAATATTTGTGTTAACAGTGTCCTCAACGGCTAATCATAAAATTCCATAAAATTCTTCACTAAAGAGGGATCCATCAGTTCTTCTGTGGTACTCCTGCTAAAAATCTGTGACCTTATCTAGTCATAAGAAAGCCTTAGATAAAAAAAGAGAAAGATAAGCCCAAGTTGGTGGATAGTTGATAAAAATAACTGACCAATTTTTTATTTATTGTAGTGAGACAGGATCTCAGAATTGAGAACAGACTGCTTCAGTGTCCTGGGTGGTAGGATTCGGGGCTTATGCCGCCACCTCCAGTTCTGACCAGTGTTACTTAAAAACATCAAGGTTATAAAAAACAAGGAAAGACTAATTTTTAGTAATAAAATCTGAGGTTCAGGGACCCCACCGATACTGAACAAACAACACACATAGACCAAGAGAAAGTAACTATGCAAGGCATCTTTACTTTTGGCAAAATGTTGTGTTTTCTCATACAAATCAAGCAGGCTTACTCAGCTGGAAGCTTTAATAGGTTTTTAATCCCAACACCAAGAGTGCTGGTTTTTTTTTCACCCTTTGGCTGGGGTCTGACCTCATGGTTTTCCACAGTTGGTTAGTTTTAAAAGAATCAATACAAACGGAAACATTAAGAAAGGGAGAAGCTATGGGCAGCTCTAGCCTGTCAAGTCTCAAGTTCCTGGGTCACCACAGGGCCTTCTTCAAACAGATTTTATAGCGTGGGGGAGATAGATAAAGATTTGAATTCCTTTTTCTAGGTGTATGTGTATGAGTGGATTACAAGACAGCAGTGTGAAAGTAACATTCCTGTGGTCATTCTTTTGATAGATAAGGTTTGAGTTTCTTTGTAATTATTTTTCCTCACCAGGAACTTTATAGTTTGGAGCATACTCGGGAGGTGGGACACTGAATACCATATGGAAGTGGGTTTCTTTTTTTTTTTTTGTTCTTTTTTTGTTTTTTTTTTTTTTTTTTTTTTTTTGCCACACGTTTTTTTAGTCTCCAGCTGTCCTCGGATGCTCACTATGTAGACCAGGACTGCTTCGACTCACAGGATACGTCGCTCTGCCTCCTGAATGCTGGATTAAAGGCATGCGCCACCATGTCCTGACCATTTGTTATCTTGAGTTACATATTGGACAAAAAAACATGTTAGTTACCAGTAAAATTTGAATAAAGCTTATAGTATATCACAAAAAAAAAGGGGAACTAAATGGTTAATTTCCTTCTTTCTCATTTTCATAACCATATTAATATTCTGAAAGTGTTTTATAATTAATGGAAACTGGCTGAAAGATATAAGAACTAATATTTTTGCAGCTTTTCTGTAGTGGAAAAATATTTCAAAAACAGGTTTTTTTTTTTACTTTAGAAATTTAAAAAATTTTTAATTCATTTTTTTGAGAATTTCATACATGGATATAATATATTTTTTATATATTATGCTTTTTGTCCCCCAACCCACCTTGTCTGATTTTTTTTTTTAAGCTTTAGAAGTTCAGTTAGATGTTACATTTCCGTAGGGCACAGGTGAAGGTACACTGGGCTGTAGAAGAGAATAAGAAGTGCTGGCAAGACTCTTGGTGCCTGGGAATGGAAGGTCCCAAGTCAAGACTGGGGCAACGGATCATGTGTAGAGTCAAGACCTTCACCACCCGTCAAGGGAGGTGGAAATTCCATTCTTGAGAATCAGCCTTCCCAAGACTAGAATCCAAATGACAGAAAACCGCCGCCTCCCCAGCATAAGTCTAACACAGGCAAAGCCACTGCGGTGCACAACCGGGACCTCAGGGAGGATGTTGTGAGGAATGCAGCCACTCAGAGAAGGCTGAAACTGTGGCCTCCACCCTCCAGCCTGCTCTACCATCAGCCACACCACTGCACGAACGTGAACCTGCACTTGGGGACTACAGCTCTAGGTTTACAGGACCCCAGGGACCCACCTCCAGCTCACGGGAATCAAAACAGAAGTTTTACAAAGCTTTTGGTATATTCTGAGGACTACTTATTAAAGACAGAAGATATTTTTTATCATTTACATCTTTATGTCTCCATTGCAGAAACTTATGAGCAATAACACATATAATGCATGATCTATTAAACATTTAGAAGATATTAAATTTCATCCACATTACTTTATGACAACTTTAAAAAAAAACCTCTCCGATTCCATTCTTGTTTTCCTGATTCTTTTCTGTATTCTGGTCTGAGCACAGAAATCCTAGGAAGCAGTGCTGTTTTCTTGCTGTCCCTGGGGTCTTTGTCTCTGAGATGATGATGCATGTGGCACATTATGTGTTCATAGCATCTGGGGCTTTGAGTGACTTCCCCCTAAGTGATGAAAGTCCATGAGGGATGAGGAGTGCGTTCGAGACAGGAATAGCCTGTCGTCACAAGAGCCAGTGTTCACTGAATTATTCAGAAATGGCACAACAGTTGTATACCCTCTCAGGAGTCCTGAGGATCAGGTGCTCTCTTGTCGCAAGTGTGAGTAGGTGCAGGTGTGCATGTACATGTATGTTTCTGTGTAAGCCAGGAAAAAACCTCAGGTGTCATTTCTTAGGTACTGTTCATCTTTGTTTGTTTTTCATTTTATTTCATTTTATTTTATTTTATTTATATTGTTCTTTTGTCTTTTTTGAGACAGGGTCTCCCTGTAGCTCTGGCTGCCCTGGAACTCACTCGTAAGACCAGGCTGGCCTTGAACCACAAGAATCCCCTGCCTCTGCCTCCCAGTGCAGGATTAAAGGGCGTCACCACCACACCAGCTGTTTCTCATTATATTTTTTTTTTTAATTTTACTTATTTATTTTATGTGTATGAATGTATTGTCTGCATGTAGGTCCTGTGCACCCGTGTTGTGCAATGCCACAGAGTCAGAAGACGGTTGATTCCCCTGGAACTGGAGTTCTCCTGAAACTTTGAGTTAACAGACATGATGGGGGTGTTCTCAGCCGCATGTGGGTTGCTGAGGATCGAACCTGGGTTCTCTTGCAAGAGCAGTCCGTGTGCTCTCAACCTCTAGCCATCTCTCCAGCCCCTGTTTTTCATTTTAAAGAAGGGGTCTCTCACTGGCCTGAAATAACAAAATAAGCTAAGATTGCTGGCCAGTGAGCATCAAGGCTCTACAAGACTCTACCTTCACAGCATGGAGATGACAGGCACATGTCACCTTGCTGCCTGTTTTTTTTTTTTTTTAAACCTTTTTTTTTTTTTTTTTTTATTTTTTTTTTTTTTATTGATGCTTTGTGTATTTCATACATCATTTTCCAATTCAGTTCAGGCATATATCCCTTTCCCTTCCCCCACCCCACCCCTACCCATCCCAGATCATGCATTCTGCCGTAAACTTTTCTGCATCTTTCTCTGTTTTTTGTTTTTGTGTTGTTTCATTTTTTTTTAACAATAAGTGAAATTGTGAGTACAAGCATCCTTCATGTCCCTTTGCAATGAAATGATGCCCAACAAACCAGCCGACAAACAGCCCATGGGTCCGGCACCATCCAGCGAGGGGAGCTTGTATGTTCAATCAATTGATCAAATGAGTGTCCAGACTAGATTGCGCTAGTTTCACCATCACCCCAACAGCAGCACGCGTGAAATACATTTTACCACGCCCCCTCTCCTGCGGATTGTTCCCTAGGCTTAGAAAAGGGGCACAGGTGGATGAGAAAGCAAAACAGTCTACTTTCTCTGGAGCTGTTTTCTTGGTCTCTAGTCAATTCTGGCGTTCCTTTCATGGGCTGACAGCTTGTCCAGGCAAACCTTTCAATCCTACTAATGAAGCACATGCAATTAGATATATAGGTATTTAAACAGTACTAATGTTATGGTAGGTTAACTTTGGTATAGACACAGATGTTTGATGGTATGTTAATCCATGAATTACATTTCCTTTCTGTTAAGTATGACAGGGTCTTCCTGTGGTTATAACATCTCCTAACCATTAGAGGATGTAAGCTTGTGCATCAGCCATGGGTTATATCCTCCAAGGAGAGAGCTAATAGCCAATTAGATTTGGGATATACAGACATATGGCTGCCACTATGCTGCACAGTATTTCCAGCAGGTGAGTGTAGCTGTGCTGACGGAGAGAATATGACTTGACTCAAGGAGACCTATTTTTGCTTTATTGGTTTAGTGGCCTGGGTAATACTCTCTGGCATTTCAGAGACCATCGTAGTTGAAACGGTGTGGGGGCTCCGTACATCTTTTCCCATTTTTACATCAGGTCTTCAACAGCAGGGCCTTATCCCTCTCTTCCTCACAATATCCAAGTTTGGAGGCAAGGACTTTTACATTTTTTGGAGGCTTGGATCCCCTGGCCAACATCTCCTTGGTGGAAAATCATTGGTGATGTCAGAGCTCCTGTATTATATATTTGCTTAAGCGCATAGCTTAGGAGACTTTAGCATTATATTTGGTTCTGAATAGAGAATATCCTTTTCTCGTATTTTCTATGGTCCATTAGTCATTAAAAGAAGGCAGTTTTAAATTTTACAAGAGAATACCTCTATAACGCACTGGCTCTCAATCTACAGCTGGAGAACAACCTCATCATCATCATATTTCTCCTTATTCTATGGGGGGAGAGTTAAGAAAGTCTCTTGTATTAAAACCTTTGCGGCACTAGAAGGTAAGCTTCGTTAGGACTCATTAAAATAGTTGTTACTAGTAGGATCCAAGAGGGGTTGATGCCTGCAGCAATCTGAGGCATTTCTTCCCTTTCAATGCCCAGAGGAGTCAATCCTTCTGCTGCACTTTCTGGTACATCCTACTCACTTCTAAAGCTGCACTTTCTTCTCAGCCCATTAGTTGGTGATACTCGGGCGTGTTGGAACATACAAATCCTTGTCCCGTAGTTAGTTTTAGATTTGGATTGCAAGGTTTTTTTGACAAAAAGTTTTTATATCTATATGTAGCCCCCTTTTTTTATTTTAGGTTTTTGGTTTTGGACCATGAGTCTCAAAAAAGCAGTTGTATTATACATACCACTATAGGGTGGAATCAAGGCACAGATTTTCACAAATTCACCCATGCTGTTTTGGGTTACTGTATGTGATTAACTTGGGAAACAAACTTAATTTTTTAAAATTAAATCATCCTATAGGTGAAAAGAAGATTGCTACAAGGTGATACTATATGAACAGCAAAATTTATAGAGAACATTTGTTTATGTGCAATCCCAAAGTAAATTGTTAACAGTGTTTAATTAAAGCTAGATGTGGACAACAGCAATTTATATCACCAATGAACCAATGATTACCGTTTTTATCAGCCTTTAAACCAATGTTGTTTTAATATACACATATTTGACTTTTACTAAGTCCTAAAACACCATGTATCTGTAGACGAGACTGGGCAAAACTGGATACTTGTTGAACTCACGACAATTAAATATGCACCAATTAAATATACACCCGTGACCCTCTCCCACCCCTCCAGCCCCTTCCCGAGTCACCATTTCAGTCAGTTTTTCTGATGCAATCTTTCTGTTGTGTTGTAATTGGCATCCCTCTCCACAGGAACATATTTAGTAACTGGGTTATTGGACTAGCATCCACATATGAGAGATACCATTTGTCGTTTGTTTTTTCTGGGACAGTGTACTTCACGTTAGACGTGATTCTTTTAGCTCCATCCATTACCTGCAAGTTCATGATGTTGTCTTTTTTTTACCGCTGAATAGAATTCCATTGTGTACGTGTACCACATGTTTCTATCCACTTGTCAGTTGAGGGGCATTTGGGTTGGTTCCAGTTTTTTGCTATTGTGAACAGAGTGGCTACCTGTTTTTAAATGTGGGTTCTAGGGATTGAACTCAGGTCCTTGTGCTTGTAAAGCAAGCATTTTGCTGACTGAGTAAACCCCACCGCACTGTCAGGCATTCTTAATATCATCTCCCTATTGCAGATGCGAAAATGGTTGTTGCTGAAATAGGGCTTAAATTCTACCTGGCATCCTGTGTTGTTGGTCTCCCTTACAGTCTTGGATAATGGCGACTCTGTTTCTAGTAAATTCAANGGGATCGAACGGGTTCTCTTGCAAGAGCAGTCGGTGCTCTCAACCGGCTAGGCCATCTCTCCAGCCCCTGTTTATCCATTTTAAGAAGGGTTCTCTCACTGGCCTGAAATAACAAAATAAGCTAAGATTGCTGGCCAGTGAGCATCAAGGCTCTACAAGACTCGACCTTCACAGCATGGAATGACAGGCACATGTCACCCTGCTCCTTTTTTTTTTTTTTTAAACTTTAAAAATTATTTTTTATTTTTTTATTGATGCTTTGTGTATTTCATACATCATTTTCCAATTCAGTTCAGGCATATATCCCTTTCCCTTCCCCCCACCCCACCCCTACCCATCCCGATCAGCATTCTGCCGTAACTTTTCTGCATCTTTCTCTGTTTGTTTTTTTTGTTTTGTTTGTTTTCATTTTTTTTAACAATAAGTAGTGTAATTGTGAGTAACAAGCATCCTTCATGAAAACCAATTTGCAAGCAGTTGTGCCCAAAACCCACACAGCCCAAAGGGTCCCACCATCCAGCAAGGGGAGCTTGTTATTTCAATCAAGTTGATCAAATGAGTTTCCCGACTATATTGCTGTGTTTCACCCTTCACCCAAGCAGCCCTTACATTTACACGCCCCCTCCTGCCGATTTTTCCCTAGGCTTATAGGAAAATTGCACGTGGATGTGATGAGAATGCAAACTCTCCGTTTTCTCTGTGTATGCTGTTTTCTTGGTTCTCTATCAAGTCTTGGCTGTTTTCCTTTTTCCTTTTTCTCCTCCCTTTTTTGCTGCAGCACTGACATGGGTGAGTGGGACCCACGAAGTCACTGCCCATCCCAGATTCTCTTTTTTAATCCGAACAGGTCTTGTATCATTCACATGCCAGCATAAGTACATTTTAATCGGTGTCATTGGAGTTCGAGGCACTCCTCCTACCCGCTGGGGTAAATGCAGATCATATACAGAGAGTAGTGGAGCTGGAAGATTCAAGATCTGGGGAAATGAGGACATTTTTCAACAAGGATGGATAGTCATGTGTCAGGGTGTGACCTGGGTCAATTCTGCTATTACATACTCTTTATGTTGCCGTATCTGGCAGTAGCCCAGGAGAAAGCTCGGGGCATTCTTACCAGTCAAGCTTGATAGTCCAGCTGTTCGGTCTGAACCAAGTCAGTGATGGTATAAATGGAGATGTGAGAGCAGCTGTGTAAAACATCCTTGCCTGGGCCCGATGCCAAGGGCTGGGCCTGGGACCTCATGGCTTCTCTTTGCTTGAGGTTTCTGGGGAAGCACCTGCTCTGTGTCATGAAGTTGCCTTGTCTGTGGGGACATTGTCAAAAATCTTTCTTCTAAACTTCTTAGGTAGCTTATACTTCTGAAAAATGTATTGATTTGATCAAATAAACACCGAGGTCTTGTATGCTGACTATGAATGAGTTACTTTTGAGATGGTTCTAGCAAACTTTGAGGTATTTGTAAGCATCACAAGCTTTAATACTACACTCAGAGACAGGACTTTTATGAAAGTCAGTTGGTGATCAGTTCTTCCTTTTTTTCCAGGAACACCCTTGCTTCTGTGGACATATTCCTTGGTTTGCAACCTTGGGGCTTGTTGTGTCATAGAATTGCTTAATTTACTTTTCATTTTTTTCTTTTTTTAAGGAAAAAGGCCTGCATGCATTTTGACTCTGTTAAAGTTTTTGCGTGCACAGTTGAATGAAATATAATGAGAATGTGCTGAATGCCATTGTGATCATGTTAGAAAGCATGTGCCAGCCCAGTGACCTCTCTGTTCCATCTACTGCAGGTGACAAGAAGTACATCATGGGGCCCAAGCTTTCCACTCTTGATGCCACTGTCTTTGGACACTTGGCACAGGCAATGTGGACCTTACCAGGCACAAGACCAGAGCGGCTGATCAAAGGCAAGCACTGAACCCTCTTCAGGTTACAGCAGTTGCTGGGCTGTGTGGATGGAGAACAGCATGTGGAGATCCAGGCCAATGCTTTCAGTTTAGCTGTGCTTTCTGAAAACATTGGGCTGTGGTTTCTGGGGCCAGTATAAGTTACCTGTCCATTCCTTCCTTCCCTAGTGGGCAGCAATGTTTGTTGCTGAAATAGGGCTTAAATTCTACGTGGCGTCCTGTGTTGTTGGTCTCCCTTACAGTCTTGGATAATGGCGAGTCTGTTTCTGGTAAAGTCAGTGCTGCAGCACTGACATGGGTGACTGGGACCCACGAAGTCACTGCCCATTTCAAATTCTGTTTTTGAATCTGAACAGGTCTTATATTGTTCACATGTCAGCATAAGTACATTTTAATCGTTGTCATTGGAGTTTGAGGCACTCCTCCTACCTGCTGGGGTAAATGTGGATCAAATACAGAGAGTAACAGAGCTGGAAGAGTCAAGATTTAAGGAAAATTAGGACATTTTTTCAGCAAATGCCAAGTCTGATGCTCTATAAACTATTGCTAATAATACTGTTATATATGCAAATGAATGCAATCAATATTATCTTTTTTTGTGATCTCATAAGGCCTGTTACGATTATAACCCTTTATAATCTTTGCTTGTTGGGAACAAGGTAAGAAGTGAGGATGAACTGGGCCAGGGCTAGGTCATGAGCATTGGGTGGGTAGAGTTGGTAGCTCAGAGCAAGATTCATGGTGGCAGTGGGTTAGGGAAAGTCAGCTCATCTTGAATTGATGCTCAGAGATCCAAATCCTGGGGGTGGTGGTGGTGCTGCTAGTGGTGGTGGTGGTGGTGGTGGTGGTGTTGTGTGTGTGTGTGTGTGTCTGTCTCTGTGTAGTAGGATGGTCGGGTGGAGCTCTTGGAAAGGCTTCCCCTGCATGGATGGGTTTGAAGTCATTTTTAGTTCAAAGTGTTATCTAAGCAAGTACCTGAAGGCTGAGGATGTGTGGATCAAAGTTCATTTAGGTTTAGGGAAGGAGACTAATGAGAGTGAATTGGAATTGAAGTTCAACTGATCAGACCAAAGGTGTAGATATTGCCATTGGAAAGGCACATGGAATTTTTTAAATTAATATTGTATGAGTAGACTGCTGAGTGAATGGATGACAGATGGGTGAATGGAGAGATGGATGGAACAAAAAGGCAGAATCATACAAGGAAGAAGCAGGTGAGCAGTTATATATGGTGATCATGGTGGATGGATGGGGCTGATGAATCTGTGTGTGTGTGTGTGTGTGTGTGTGTGTGTGTGTGTGTGTGTCTGTGTGTCTGTGTATCCTCACAGTCATGCATAGGATTTCATATCGAGGGCAACACACCCACTCTCCATATCCTCTTATTGGTGGGACAGGATTCCAGATTTGGCTGGAAGGGATCAGGTATTGACTGAGTGTTTTGGGGAAGTTCTTTTGAGTTGGCTCACCTTGGAGTGAGCAGCTTGGATGGGGATGATGCCTCAGCTTGGAGGAGTAGGGCACCCCTGGGCTTCTAATGTGTATGAGTATATTAAAAATGAGTTTCAGTTGGGACTAAAGGGAGTCCCTGTCTCAAAAATACAAAAAAAAACAAAAAACAAAAAACGAGTTTTAGGATTTTGGTCCTAGTTGTTCACAGAACCACAGAAGCTACTTCTGGAGCTGTCTAGAATAGTAAGAAATTTCCCTCAATTTAGGTGAATATGAGTCCAGAGTGAATATTCATCAATTTTTTTGTTTTTGGTCTTTTCAAGACAGGGTCTCCCTGTAGTCCCAGCTGTTCTGGAACTCACTCTGTAGACCAGGCTGGCCTTGAACTCACAAAGATCTGCCTGCCTCTGCCTCCCAAGTGCTAGGATTAAAGGCATGCGCCACCACACCCGGCTTATATTCATTAATTCTTTTTTTAAATTTTATTTATTATTTATTTATTTATGTGTATGAATGTCCTGTCTGCATGTATGATTGTGCACCCGTGTCGTGCAATGCTCAGAGGTCAGAAGAGGGTGTCGGACTCCCCTGGAACTGGAGTTCTCCCGGAACTGGAGTTAAAGACGGTTCTCAGCCGCCATGTGGGTGCTGGGGTTCGAACCTGGGTCCTCTGCAAGAACAGTCGGTGCTCTCAACCTCTAGGCCATCTCTCCAGCCCCAGTCAATTCTTAAAATATACAGATGGTGGGCATGTGAGATGGTTCAGTGTGTAAATGTGCCTGCCACCAAGCCTGACAATCTTGAGTTCGGTCTCTGCAACCCACATGATGGAAGAAGAGAACCAACTCCTGCAAGCTGCCCTCTGACCTCTACATATGCACTGTGGTACATGTGTAGCCCATGCAAATAAATAGATAAATGTAGTGAAATATGTGTATATATATATATATCAGGTATAGATATAAAAATAAAATATTGCATGTTTACTTGAGAAAATTTAGAAACGATAAAAATTTTTTATATATATTTTTATTATTCATTTATTTATGTGTATGAATGTACTGTCTGCATGTAGGTTTGTGCACCCATGTCATGCAATGCCACGGAGGTCAGAAGAGGGTCTCAGGTTCCCCTGGAACTAGAGTTAAAGATGGTTCTCAGCCGCCATGTGGGTGCTGGGGATCGAACCCGAGTCCTCTGTAAGAGCAGTCAGCACTCTTAACTGCTAGGCCATCTCTCCAGCCCAGAAACGATAAAAATTAAAAAAAAAGAGAAATAACTTATAAACTGAGCATGGTGACTCAAATCTGTAACCCCAGCACATGAGAGACTCAGGTCAGAGGATGGCAGTGCACAACCAGCCTGGATTCCAGAGCGAGTTCCAGGCCACTCTGAGCTATGTGGTGAGACCCTTTCTTACAACAAACAAACAAGCAAGCAAAGAAACAAATTCTGACTTCATCATTCACAGAGAACTAATGATACTGTGCTATGCGACTTCTTTATCAGGCTGAGGCTGTCATGGTGCAGCTATAACCTGAAGTTTTAGAATAAACTCTACTTTGGTTTTTTTCTTGCCATTAAACATTCTTCAAGAATACATTTTTTTTTTTTTGGTAGCTGCATAATAAACTCTCCTAGTGCTATGGTGTTTATATGTGATTAGTTTTTTCTGGGTTTATGGGCTGCATAACATATTTTTTGAAAAAATATTCTTTTTAATAAAAGCATTGTCTATGTATATAATGCATGCCAGTGCCTGTGTACCTGTGTGCGTGTGGTGAGCTGTGGAGGCCGGAGGTTGATGCTATCACTCTATCACTCTCCACTTTTTTTAGGCAGGATCTCTCACTGTATCTTGAGCTCACCAATTGGCTACTGGCTGGCCAGTGGGCTCTGGGGATTTTTCTGCCCCTCTCACCCTCCTTTGCTGGGGTTACAGACACATGGCACTCGGTCCAGCACTGAAGTGAGCTCTGGGGATTTGAACTCAGGTCCTCATGCTTGCGAGGCAGGTACTTTACTGACTGAGCTATCTCTCCATCCCCTCTACCCCTCTTGTAAACCAGTATTTTATAGTTAATATTGTAAATATATACCGGTTTTCACTTCTGGTTGTTTTCTGAGGCTAAATCCTAGCTGAGGAATGTCTACCTCAAAGGATAGAAGCTGTTGGTCTGTATGGCTGTACTGTTTTCTGGAAAGACCACAGCATTTTCTGTTTTCATGAGCAGTATCTGAAAGCCTCTATAATTTTAATTCCTTGATTAGGCTGAATATAATTTGTTTTAAAATTATAACCATTTTTTAGAATAGTGCATTTTATCATCACTAATACTTTTTATAGTTTCTATCGGCATATATTAACTTCATAAAATAATGTGTTTCACTATGACTTTTTGCATTTTATTTATATGTGTGCGCGCACGTGTGTGTGTGTGTGTGTGTGTGTGTGTGTTATGTGTTTGGGTACACATGCATGCTATGGCACACATGTGGAGGTCAGAGGACAACTGGCAAAAGGCGTTCTCTCTATTCCTTTACCTGTTGAGCCACTTCACTGGCCTTAATTATGACATTTCATGTTTTTTGTGTGTTCTTAAAGATTGAAGCCTAGGGTTTTGCACATGGTTGTCAAGTGTTCTGCCACTGAACTACATCCCCAGGCTCGTGTCACTTTCACACCTATATATGATGTACTTTAATTACCCCTCCCCCCCATGGAACACTCCTGATATGGAGTCAGGATTGATAACTTGATCAGGGACCTCTTCCATTTGTGAACAACAAAACTTTATTTGGCAAATTTTACCGACAGTGACTTTTTGTAGTTGGGTATATTTTTTGCTTGTTGTTTAATAGACTAAAAACCAGGGTCATGCTGGATACCACAGAAAACCACGTGTGCATCTTCACCCCTGCACTCGCACTCTTCTTTGTTTGGAAGTGTTCAGGAAGAGGTTGCGCTGGAGGGACTCCAGGCTCAGGAAGTGGCTGGATCCAATGGCTTTTGTGAGCACTGGATTCTGATATCTGTGAGCAAGTGTCTCTGATCTCAGTATCTTGAACTTCAAGGAGGCAAGGCAGAGATAGTGTCCTTATTCCAGCATTTCAGCAGGCTAAGAACTTTTGGGAGGAGGCTTAGTGTGCCATGTCCACTGAGTCTGCGTCGCCAGCCAAGGATGTAGCTAGTCCCCACTGGCATCGCTACAGGGCTGTGCTGAGCATGCCCGCAGAGCAGATGTGTGTGCTTGGTCATTGCCACAGGGCTGCGCTGAGCATGCCCGCAGGGCAGATGTGTGTGTTTGGTCATTGCTGCAGGGCTGTGATGAGCATGCCCGCAGAGCAGATGTGTGTGTTTGGTCATTGCTACAGGGCTGTGCTGAGCATGCCCGCAGAGCAGATGTGTGTGTTTGGTCATTGGCCCATGTTTGACAAATATTCACTGGTTAGTGACGCAGGACAGGTAGTAGGTGTTTTGGGGAAGTGTGGCTGGCTTCTCCTTCACCCTGACTGCTGCTACACATCAGTGGCAGTTTGGAGAAAATTGATCTTAGATTCTGGGTCTGTGTGGCAGTGTTTCCAATGCTAATGAAATTGTGCATAGAATTTTTGCTGCTGTTGTTGATTTTGTTACTGTTTTTAAGTGTTTTTTTTTTTTACTTTTATTTCATGTGTATGAGTGCTTTGCCTGCATATATGTATGTGTGCTCCGTGAATGTTGGAAGAGGCCAGAAAAGGGCACCAGATCCCAACTGGAGTTGTAGCTGTTTGTGAGCTGCCATGTGGGTGCTAGGAACTAAAGCTGGGTCCCCTACAAGAGCAGTAAGTGCTTTTAACCACTGAGACATCTATCCAGCCCCATGGTGTGTTTTTGATTATTAGGAAGATTAGAGCGATACAAGAAGTTTTCCAGGTTTTTCAAAAGGAGGGGAGGGTATTGTCATTTGCAAAACTCCAAGAGACACAATTTTCTATAGACTGGGTAATTTAGCCAATCAATTCCTATTGATGGGCTTCTCTTTGTCTTTTCCTTTTCTTTCCTTTCCCTTTCCTTCTTCTCTTCCTTCCGTGCTGACATGTGATGCCATGTTAAACATCCATGGACATAGAACTTTATATGCTCATGCTTTGGTTTTGTAGAATAGAGTACTAAAAGTGGAGTCATGAATCAACTGGTATGTTCACTTCAATTTTGGACAAATAGCATCCTATTATTTTCCAAGATAGGCTACAGCAATTATTACGTTTACTGACTGTGTAGTGCGATGCCTGGCCTCTGCAGTCTCATCAATGTTGAATATCACCAGACTAATTTTTTTTTATCTGCCATGTGGGTACTGGGAATCGAACCTGGGTCCTCTGCAAGAGCAGTCGGCACTCTTAATCACTGAGCCATCTCTCCAGCCCCACCACCAGACTAATTTTTAACAGTTTTGACTCTACTAGGAGATGAAATTGTTATGTGATTGTTGAGTGGTGCCTTGAAACAATCCCTTTATTCTAATATTTTACAATGTTTGCATCTTTAGTTCAGGTACTATGTTAACCTCTCACATCTGTCTCTTTTTCTTTTTTGGCTGGTAGCATGTCGAATGGAATGGGTGATCTGGTGGGGAAACTGGCTCAGGAAGAATTGCAGAGCCAGGTAGAGGCAGAGCCCAGTTCTCGATGCCCACTCTGTCTCACTCTATTCCAGGGGCAGGGTGTGAGCAGCGCGGTGTGCACTCCCTGCTCTTCACTCTACTCCAGGGCAGGGTGTGAGCAGCGCGGTGTGCACTCCCTGCTCTTCACTCTACTCCAGGGCAGGGTGTGAGGAGCGCAGTGTGCACTCCCTGCTCTTGCTCACCAAGGCACATCCTTTCCACTCTTCAACAGAATTACTACTTCTTGTACCACAGCTTATTGCTTTTAGGGGGTAGCTCCTTTTCTCTCATAATTTGTAGAGCTACTTCTTCCCAGGCCAGGCCCCCCACGCTTTGCTAGAGAGACAGCGACTCACAGTGTGGGATGAGGAGACAGCAGGGTCACAGTGTGGGACGAGGAGACAGCAGGGTCACAGTGTGGTGTGAGGACTATGGGAGTTAATCCAAGTATAGCAGAAGAGCAAAACTCTTTCCACAGTGTCTTATGCAGTGAGGACTATGCCTAACGTGATTAGTAATTTTCCTTTCCTTTTTTGGTCTTTTTGGGACAGGATCTCCCTGTAGCTCTAGCTGGCCTGGAAGTTGCTCTGTAGACCAAGCTGGCCTTGAACTCACAGAGATCCACCTGCCTCTGCCTCCGGAGCACTGGGAATAAAGGTGTGCACCACCACACCTGGCGTTATTATTAATTTTCATTATTTCACACCGAAGTGGCAATAACGTCACACAGTGACAAGGGACTCTTCTGAAAAAAAGGTACAGACACAAGGGTATAGAAAGAAAACCTCTGGCAGTGGTGGAGCCTCAAGTCCTATATATGTATCCTTATAGGACTTGTGAATAGAGTTCAATATTCTTTTCTTTCTCCTGTGCTTCCTCCTCTTCATTCTTCTTTCTCACCCTCTCCCTCCTCTTCTTTTTCTTCTTTATTATAATGCTGGGAATGAAACCCAAGGCTTCTCACAGGCTGGACCAGTGCTGTGCTACTGGGCTATGTCCTCAGCCTTCTTTTTACTTTTAAATTTTGGGATAAGATCTCATTAAGTTGCCCAAGGTGGCTTTAGGAGCTGGGACTATAAGCCTGTTCCACTAGGCCTGACAACAGTTCTGAATTTCTAGCTGTTCTCTGGAAACAGCACTTGGGGAATGGATTTGACTGAGTCACACAGAGCTGTTCTGGGCCCTTCAGGGTCTCCATCTCCTTCCTGTTCGGTCTTTTTCCTCCCTCTTTTTGCTGCCTCCACATTCATTTCCAGGTTGGGTTACCTGTGATTATCAGTGGTACCTGAGAAGATGTCTGGCCCTGAAGGAGGAGGTTGCTAAAGATTTTGCATTCACTTTATTAAAAGGAGCAACATTGTTGACTTCTCAGCCTCTGCCTCCTGAGCACATGTATAAATGCTCTCAGCCTCTGCCTCCTGAGCACATGTATAAATGCTCTCAGCCTCTGCCTCCTGAGCACATGTATAAATGCTCTCAGCCTCTGCCTCCTGAGCACATGTATAAATGCTCTCAGCCTCTGCCTCCTGAGCACATGTATAAATGCTCTCAGCCTCTGCCTCCTGAGCACATGTATAAATGCTCTCAGCCTCTGCCTCCTGAGCACATGTATAAATGCTCTCAGCCTCTGCCTCCTGAGCACATGTATAAATGCTCTCAGTAGAGAACAACCAGAGTGGATTCACATTGTACAAATTTTAGTGTTGTGATTTAAGGTAAAAATGATGACCTCGAACCATTGGTTTACAGTGTCCATAAAGCAGGAGCTTTACTTTGTTGTTTAGAGATGGAATGTAATTTGGGTGTGTGTGTGTCTTTTTATGGCAGGCTGGCCTTGAACTCACAGAGATCCACTAACCTCTGCCTCCCAAGTACTGGGATTAAAGGCATGCACCATCATGCCTAGTAAATTTTTTTATTTCTTTTTTTTAACAATAAGTAATAAGTTATAAGTACAAGCATCCTTCATGTAAAACCAATTTGCAAGCAGCTATGCCCAAACCCACACAGCCCGAAGCTCCCACCATCCAGCTGGAGGGGCTTGTATATACAATCATGTCGATCAAATAAGTGTCCAGTCTATATTGCTGTAGTTTCACCATTCACCCCAATTGCAGCCCTTACATTCTACCATGCCCCCTCTTCCATAGATTGTTCCCTAGGCTTAGAAAAGGGGCACAGGTGGACGAGAAGCAAAACAGTTTACTTTCTCTAGAGATGTCATTTTGGACTCTGATCAGTTCTGGCTGTTTCCTTTCATGGGCTGACAGTTTGTCCAGGAATAACCTTTCATTCCTACTAATGAAGCACAAGCAATTAGATATATAGGTATTTAAACAGTACTAATTATTATGGTAGGTTACTTTGTTATAGACACAGATGTTTGGATGGTATGCTAATCCATGAATTATATTTTTTCTGTAAAAGATGACAGGGTCTTACTGTGGCTTATAACATCTCCTAACCACTAGATGATGTAAGCTTGTGGCATCAGCCATGAATTATTCCTCCAAGGAGAGAGCTCATAGCCAATTACATTTGGGATATACAGACATGTGGCTGCCACTGCTGCACAGTATTTCCAGGCAGGTGAGGTGTAGCTGATGCTGATGGAGGAGTTTTGCTTGACTCAAGGAGACCAATATTTGCTTTATTGGTTTAGTGGCCTTTGGTAACACATGCCTAGTAAATTTAAGTAAAACACCAATCAGAGCTGGGTGTGGTGGCTCAGGCCTCTAATCACGGCACTCAGCAGTCTGAGGTATGCAGATCTCTGTGAGTTCAAGGCCAGCTTGGTTTACACAGTGAGTTCCAGGCCAGCTGGGCTACAGGGAGACCCTGTCTCAAAAAAAACTGACCAATCAGATTCTAAAGTTTTAATGACATGAGAAAATGTTTATAGTAATGTTACATGGGATAATAGGTAATGGCAATAAGTAAATAGAAAAGAAAAATGGGAAGAAATTAAATTAAAAGGTTAATTGTGATTCTCTTGGATTGATGTCATTATGGGTGGTTTCTGATATTTTTCTTTATGGATTTATCCAATTTCCATATAAAGATTTGTAATTTTAAAAATTATGCTATTTTATTTGGAAGAAAAACAAGATAGAGTAGTTGTAGAGTAAAATCAGCAGAGCTTTCCATGTGGAGACAAGTGAAACAGGCTGTGACAGGGGACTGGTAGAAATAAAGTTAGTGTGGCGCATGTGGATAATAATACACTAAGAGGTTGTCGTGATGGTCATGGTGTGGAATTCAAAGATTTTTATTGTGTATTAAGTGAAAAAGGGACAGGAAACAGACTACATAGCAAATGTAAGTATATGTAAACATGTATAAACATTTCTGGAAGATTATAAAGAAAATGTTGAAAATGGTATTACTGGTAATTCTTGAATTTTTTGCTTGTCTATATTTCCTACTTTTCTCCAATAAATGTTAATTGCTTATTATAAATATAACAAGTATTTATATAGCTGAAATATATCCAAAGAACATTCTTAGGATAATAATAGCCAACAAAAAGATAGTGTAAATTATGTATTTATAAGCAATACTGCCATCTGGTGGATCAAAGGTAAAAACTCAGTCTTTTCTTCATTTGGATTTGGAAAAATGATAGTCAAATACTATGAAATGTTTAGGAAGATGACTAGATAATGTCAGTGCCTTCATAAAAGTGTCCCTTTGGTTCCTATGAAAAAGAATCAACTGACAGGCTGGGAACCCAGTTGTGTATATATAGCTGTTTAACTTGAAAGCTTTGAAAGATTAAAATATCAATTTTATTAAATATATTTTCAGCCACACTTATCTGTAAAGACAATTCTGAGTTCCACATATTTTGGAAAATTTAGGGTAAAGTTTTTACCCTAACATATTTTTTTTAGCTACTTGCTACAGTATGCATCTTAAAGTAAAGCTACAAAAATTTGTGGCATGAGCGATTATTTCTGGCTGACAATATAAACAACAGTTGGTATTTTCATGGGATATAAATTAATTTAAACATGAGCCAGTAGACACATTAGTTCCCCTGATAAGCAAGTATGAAATGATAGAGTGCTTCACAAAGCCAGGTACTGTAGCTGCCGTTTTAGGACTCATCACCACAGGGCTCACTCCTATTTTCCATTGAGGCCACTCACTAAAGTTAACTTTTCTCACTTTTAAAATCCTTATGATGTGGGGACTGGAGAGATGGCTCAGTGGTTAAGAGCACTGACTGAAGACTCAGGTTTGGTTCTCTGTACTATAAGGCAGCCAACAACCATCTGTGACTCTAGTTCCAGGGAATCTGATGCCATCTTCTAGCATGCGTGCATGGATGGGTGAACTTACATACAGGCAAAACACTCAAACTAAAAAAAAAGCTTACTATGTGTTTAAAAATCTAAATATTTTGGCAGGATGTCTTACCCAGGAGGCCCAGTGACTGTTCCATGTCTTACTTCATATAAACTAGGTGGTTTGTAAGTGAGAGAAATTTGTGTCTTACAGGCTTGAAGCTGGAAGTCTGTGATCATGGTGTGGAAGATTTGGTATCCCAGGTCACAGACAGGATACTTTCTCACCAGCTTCTCACATGGTGGAAGGGGCAGCCAGCTCACTGAGTATCTTTTTGAAGGTGTTTATCGAGTCATGAGGGCCCCACCTCCTGACAGCATTTCCTTGGGAGTCAGGACTTTTTCAGCCCTTGGATTTGGGAGACACGGCCATTTGGACAGTAGCGCTATGAGGTGGCTGCCTCTGAGAACTAACTCTTGCTTTTCACCCTGCAGGTGAGCTCATCAACCTCGCAATGTACTGTGAGAGGATCCGGAGAAAATTCTGGCCTGAGTGGCACTACGATGACGACAACACCATCTACGAATCGGAGGAGAGCAGCGAGGGCAGCAAGACGCACACCCCGATGCTGGATTTTAGCTTTTACTCAAGGACAGAGACCTTTGAAGATGAGGGAGCTGAGAACAGTTTTTCCAGAACCCCAGACACAGATTTTACCGGGCACTCACTGTTTGACTCTGATGCGGACATGGACGACTACACAGACCAGGAGCAGTGCAAGTGACGCAGCCTCAGTGACCTTCCTTCCGAACTGCCGCTCCCTGGGGTCGGTCCATTTTCCCAGGTAGAAATCCATATGACCTGAGAGGAAATCTTCAAGCCTGGCCCAGTTTTCACATGCTAACTGGACTATAAGCCGCCTTATTTCTTTTTTGTACAAACAAAACACAGAACCATTCAGATGGCCCCATTTAAAAGAGGCAAAAAAAAAAAAAAAAAGTCAGCATGGTTCCTGAAATCCATTTTTGTTTTCATTAGAAAACCAATATTGTGTTGGAGGACAGGTACTTGAGTGAGCTATCAACTGGATGTTTACATTGATCCTCTTCAACTGAAGACTTAATAGTCAGGTGGATTCTTGATCATCCTTCATCTACTGCGTTTTGAAGTAATGAGAGATATCAGAAAAATACAGGAGATAAATGTCCTTTGGTGGCTGTTGTACTTAGGCATCTATTGTTTGTTGAGACAGAATAAAATAAAGTCCTCAGATAGTCCAGGGACACCTACTACGTATGAAGCACTGAGTGGGTGCTAATCATTGTCAATTTTATTCTAAGCTCTGCCAGTGACTAGCTGGGTGGTTTGGGGCAGGTCCTTTTACTTTTGTGTGCCTCATTTCTCCCACCTGGGGATGACAATACCCTCCACCTACCTACCTCACAGGGGTGTTGTGGGGATTCATGCGGCAACATTAGTATGGCACTTTAAACATCCTGGAAATGGCGCAGCATGAGTGTATTTTATTCTCCGTTGTGCCCCGTGCATGTGAAGATCGGAGGGCAAAGGATTTCTTTATCCAGGCAACAACCATATTCACTGGCAAAAGCTGAGCAGATGGAACACACACAAAGCTGTCATTGTTCTCTGTGATCATGCTTGAGTTAAAAGAGTTTGCTGAATATTTTATTAAAACTTAATAAGAGGGGACTGTTTGATGTGTAGTAAGAATGCGGTGAAGATATTAATTTAGAGAAAATAAAGCTCAGGAACATGGTGTGCAGAAGGGAAAGCATTTGACTGTTGCAGGCAGAAGCCTACCAACTTGTTCTGTGTTTTGTTAACTCAACTTTCCTGGCGTTTCCCACTGCTGTTGGATGAGAGCAGGTGGCACTGAGGCCAGATTGCAGTTTCCAGCTTGCTTATCCCTTCCCATCATCCCTCTCCCTCTCCACAGAGCTCTTGAACTGTTGGAATTACCTGCATTTTCAAGGCACCCTTGAATAGCTTAGGGCATTCTTCAAGGAAATATGGGGCAAGGGTTCTTTGTGATGGCTACGGATTTGGACTACAAAAGCTACTAAGATTTAGCAGCAAACAAAAATGGCTTTGCTTCTGACCAGCTGGGTGAGGATTACTCATTATAGGGCACTCATTAAAGAGGTACTTAAAAGCCAGAAGCTGCTGAGAAATTAATGTACTTTACTTGAAAAAAAAACTTTTAATTTTAAATATAGCTGTTACATAAAAATCTTAAGAGCGTGCTGTGGCTTCTTAGAGAGGCAAAGTGGACAGTTTTGAGGATGTTTAATACTTAAACAACTGTAGGGCATTTGAAAGTGGGCATAATGTTGAACTTAAGTTAGGAATTCTTATTCCACAGAAAACTTAGTTGTATTTTATTAAAATCATTTCTACTAGAGGGGACTGTTTGATGTGTAGTAAGAATGTGGTGAAGGTGCATGACTAAACTTGCTTAAGAACAGTCCTTGGGAGGATTGTTCCATGCCAGCTGGTGGCACTTCTGTGTGACTTGGGGACTAAATGGAACATGTGAATATAAGGAGGGGTGACTGTAGACCTTACTGCATAAATTTTCTGCTGTCTCCCACCCGCAGCTGGAAATGGCTGAAACATGGCCTCTAACCAACTTACTCTTACTGTGTGATGTCTTTCCCCTGTAAGCATGATTAAGTATGAGTATGTAGAATAATATCTTTTGATTATACATTGCTCATAGGACAGCTATATAGACAGCCAACATTCAGAATGAAGTTGTGGAGCAACTCTTTCATCCTTGTACTCCTACAGAAGTGTACAAATGGGCATTACCAACTGGGGTCCTGGCTACTTGGAGAGCTTACAACCCGATACTCAGCATTTTATAGCCACAAATTTGAATTAGGACCCTAGAATATATACCTCCATTTTCCTCCTAAGATGGGTTATGAAGACAGGATAACCAGGACAAAATCATCATAGTGTGGGTTTCTTTTTTTTTATTTATTTATTTATTTATTTATTTATTTTTATTTTTTTTATTAATTTTATTTATTTTTGTATGTGTATGAATGTACTGTCTGCATGCAAGTCTGTGCACCCGTGTCGTGCAACGCCGCGGAGGTCAGAAGAGGGTCTTGGATTCCCCTGGAACTGGAGTTCTCCTGGAATTGGAGCTTCAGACGGTTCTCAGCCGCCATGTGGGTGCTGGGGATCGAACCCGGGTCCTCTGTAAGAGCGGTCGGCGCTCTTAACCGCTAGGCCATCTCTCCAGCCCCATAGTGTGGGTTTCTAATGGGAGGACTTTGCTTGTTGTGTGCTTCATTCTGAAGCAATGCAGATCTCAAGTGCTGGCCATCTTAACGAACAGGTGCTACTGTAAGGAAAACAGCAAGAAATTAAGGAACATTGTACTAATTTGCTCATGTTGTATGTTTTTTTTTTTCTGGAACCAATTTAAAGAAATATTAAATTTTACATAAATAGATGCTTTTGATTGGACAGAAACCCCACCTTATTCTTTTAATTGTAAAAACAAAGCCTTCTCTTGTATCTACTTCTCATCCTCCAGTCAGGTTTAGTGAACAGAAGTCTATGCCTTGGTGTCCGTCATGGTAGATAAAAGGAAAGAAGTAGACTATATGCAGGGATAGACTATATGCAGGAATAGACTATATTGCCAGGTTTTGTATTTTGTTGTTACATAGTTAACTGTGACTGGTGACACTACCAAGGCCAAGGGCAACCATAGACTGATTACAGACTTAGAACAATTTGGACTGGAGTCACTGCTGCAGTCTGGGGCTCAAGTGTCTTGGCCATATATGCAGAGGTGTTAGGAGGTGCTTTTGTAAAATGAGTAAGATTCAAAGAAAGGAAGTACTAAGGGTTTAACCTCACAGATCTTGACTAGATGTGTTTGTGAGAAAGTGTAGAAGTAGTATGGAAATGTAGAGGTGGTTCAAGAATTAGCTCTAGAAAGCCCCTAACAAGAGAGCCCCTGCCGTCGTTACTGTCTGTCTGTCATGTGCACATGTATTTGAGGTGTAGGACCTATAACTAAGCTCTTTCACCTTGCCTAGAGGCTTCTTGCTATCTCACCACTTTGGCTTGTTTCTTTATAAAACCCATGTTACAGAACCAGCACACCCCTAGGCGCTCCTGGCGTCTTCCTTCACTCTTACCTGGCATGGCTAGCCAGCTTGGTTCAGGCCAGTCTCAGGGCTTTTCCCAATATCTATCCTAAGTGTGGAACTGCTTGCCTCTCTTACTACTACTGTAAGATGGATTTCCAAATCACCAAGACTCCTTATTCTGTTTTAGATTCTCTTTAAAATAATACATGTTCATTCTGTCACTCACTCACTGAATCTTTCTGAGCACCTACCCTGTGTCTGATCCTGGGAGTAGAGAGGATTGCAAAATAGATAGGACACTCTGTCTGCAGAGCGTCCTCTTTTGCTTAGACTTGTGTTATAGCCTCTTTTCATCCCTGATCCATCCTACCCTTCACTGCTGGGAAAAAAATCTTTTGGTCCTTGAGGGTGTTCGGTGCCTTAGGCAGAGGGTCACCCTCAAGGCCTGCTGTTCTCACTTGGTTCAGTCTCTCCTGGCTTCTCCACGTGTGCCCTCCAGGGCTGCAGATCTGTTATCATTGTCTGTACCTGCCTCACACCATCCGTCTCTGTGCTGGTCATGCCAGTTCCTTTCTTGAGAGGCCCCACCCTCCTCTCCACTGGCCCATATCATACTCATCTCTTAAGGCCCAACTTCATCAGTTCCGCATGAAGAATTCCCAACTTATTATCATTCTCCCCTTCCTCCAAAAAAACAAAACAAAACAAAACAAAACAAAACAAAACAAAACACTCATCATTTCCTTCCCCAAAGGCTAGGTGGAGAAAGCTTGTGCTGAAAGTGGGCCACATGCTATAAAGTAATGGTTTTCCATTGTGTGTGTTGGTGCCGCTATTGATAATCTAATGAGAGTCTCTGGCCCAATTCCCAGAAAAGTGCATATATGCAAATATCTAAAATTTTACATATAAATTCAGAGTTTTAGAAAGTGAAATTGCTCCTGGATCCCTTAGGGGGATCTGCAGTTGAAGAGGTCTTGTTTTCTAAAGTCTTTAAATGTCTCTGCTGTTGGTATTTTTCCTTGCCTTTTATACAACCTTAGAGGAGAAAATTAGTATGAGATAGGGAAAAAGTAGCCTCTGTTATGATCCACAGTGAGAATGGGCAGAGAGACAGAGAGGAGGAAGAGCAGATGTCTTACATTGTTGGAGAATACCTTTGTTTAGACAGATTCTGAATTTTTATATTTATGTGTATACACGTCTGCGAGATGCCTGTGTCTTTGAGCATGCAGAGGCCGGTACAGGATGTTGAGTCCTTCCCACCTGGACGTATGGATGTTTGCAGGATGTGGGTGCTGGTATCTGAACTCTGCTCCTCAGCATTGAGCTGCAACTGCTCTTAACCACTGAGCTATCTCTCCAGTCTGGATTAGGAATTATGCAAGTGATAGGGTTTGTTATGGTGGTCCTTAGGTTTTTTTTTTTTTTTTGTTTTTTTGAGGCAGGGTCTCCCTGCAGACTCAGCTGTCCTAGAACTCACTTTGTAAACCAGGCTGGCCTTGAACTCACAGAGATCTGACTGCCTCTGCCTCTCGAGTGCTGGGATTAAAGGTATGCACCACCATGCTTGGCTGTTAGTTATTTTTTAACCCCCAAAGTGGATTTAGCAAAATGAATTTGGGACCAAGTAAGCTTCATTTCTGCCCTGAAACCCACCACTTTTGAGCGAGCAGGCAGTTGGTCCAGGGCCAAGGGTGGGGAAGAAGTGGCTGTTTTTTCTTATTGAAGATCTACATAACCAGGTTCTCCTGAATTCATTTTTTCATGGAGCAGTTGCTTAAGTGTATTTTCGATAAAAGTTTAGTGCTTTTTTTTTTTTCTTGTTTCTGACTGACCTCAAATGGTTTCAAGGGTATGCAGCACTGTTTGAGTAGATCAAGGACCGATGAAAGTAGATTGACAGGTACTTCCCAGTCTGAACACTGAGCTCCAGCAGCCAGTCTAACAGGTCTTACTGGGTGTGTTTGTGAAGTGCTTCTCTTCTGTTCGTGCTTCAGGTGACCTGACGGAACTTGCATAGTTCAGAAGGATTTCTTGGTGGGCTTGCCTATAGAATTCTTATTACTGGGTAGGTACAGACATATGAGGGATGCCTTCTTCATTTCAATTCTCTTCTAGAGCTTAGGTTTTTGGTCTGACTTTGGAGAATATCTGTCTTTAAGATGTGATTGCAACCAGCAACCTACTGACCTTGCCCTTCAGAGATGGTAATGGAAGGGTAGTAAAAAATGGCTTGAGGAAGAGGGGACCCTGCTGTTTTAGAGCTGATAGTGACTGACCATTCTAGCTCTGGCTGAAATAGAGAACCTCCCAGGAACTCTGGTCTCCAAAAGGCATGCTCCTTCCTAGCTCAGTTTTCATAAGGCTCATTATCCACAAACATCCAATTTTTGGTCAAAGAAAGGGGATCTTTGTGATAAGGAAACAAGTTTTGAATATGGTCCAACTAGTACCAAACTCCTGATCATTTCAGCAAAAGGAAAAGTCACCTGTCATGGAATACTGTTACCATATTTTGGAGTTCTGCGCATGGTTAAATTAAGCAATGATTTTATTGCCATCCAGTGCCAAAGACACTGTTGCTCCTCAGTAAACATCAATTATTTTGAGAATCCACTATCAAGTAATATCTACATATATTTATCATAATTGGTTTATTGTATAAAAAGTAGTATTGGCCGGGCGTGGTGGCGCACGCCTTTAATCCTAGCACTTGGGAGGCAGAGGCAGGCGGATCTTTGTGAGTTAAAGGCCAGCCTGGTCTACAGAGCTAGTTCCAGGACAGCTGGGGCTACAGGGAGACCCTATCTCAAAAAGACCAAAAAAAAAAAAAAAAGTACTATTGCTAAATGAGATTAATTGATCTATCAGCATTTATAGTTATTTGTTTTTACACTGCAATTCCAGAATACAGTATTTTAAATTTGTCCATAATATTTTAATTTTAATTTTTTTCATTCTTTAGCACTTAAATATCCTGTGATGTTTTAAAAGAATAAGATATAGCTGGTGAATTGCCATGTTTATTAGTGCTGGCTAAATAGGTGATGGAATGTTTGTGTTGGTTAGAACAGAAGGATGCTGTATTTACCACACCTTCAGTCTGTGGAGTTTCCCCTTTAATGGGTGTTTAGAATTGAAGTGTTTATTAACCAAGTCCAATGGCTATATTTTAACTTTTAATTGTATTTTTTTTTTTTTTTTTTTAGTAATATGACTAAAGACAGTGTTCAACAAGTCTTTGCTTCAGCAGGGGTGACTTGTTTGTGTGACTGCTTTTAGTGGTTTTGCCCTGGTAGGAAGCTTCATGGGACCATCTCACACTGACTGTAAACAGGTTTCTCCCCCTCTTATCCACACTGGCCTGAAAATGAGGCTGGGGCTCTCAGAATTTCATCAAGATGGAGGAGGGAAGAAAACAGCGAGAAAAAAGTTCAGGCAAGCCTGTGGTATGGCTAGATTGGAGATGTGTCCATACACAGAAAATTTTTTGGTGTATATTATGAAAATAAAAAGCACAGATTTTCAAATAAAAAACAAATTCAGTCTACACAGGGAAGGATCGCCTGTAGATGTGCAAGCGGCCAGAGAGAGAAACATTGAAGTAAGGCTTATCTTAATTTCTGCCTGCAGAAATGGTTCCTGAAGGTGCAGTTACTTCTTATCTTACTCTCAGTGCTCCTGGCTCCTGTGTGCCCTTCTCAAGCCAGGCTTGGGAACCTAGATAGCAGCTTTCAAGGCCCAGCCACAAGTGTTTACTCCTTTGATTTTGAAGCTTCATTCTAGTCTCTCAAAAATGTGGCATTTATTTTTGTTTTATATCTAGAAAATGTACAAAGTAACTGCATTTTACCTGAGAGGTTCTTTAATGTTTGGATACACCCCAAGTCATCCATATTTACATGCCTGTCTCCAAACATTTGTACTTAATTTACTTTACCAGTGAAAATATTGTATGTCTCTTATTTATTTATGATATGTGCATATGTTTCTATGTATACATTATTGTATACATAGGTATGTATATACAGCTCTACTGGTTTATAATATTCATTCCAAGCCATAACAAACCTAGGCATTTAAAAAATATATTCTCCAGTAGAATTTAAGGACTGGAGCAAGGGTTAATTAGAGGTAGCTCCCAGAAGGCTGTAGTTGAACAGAGAATTTGTAGTGTGTGTGGCAAGTAAAATAGGTATGGATGCATGATTTTAGATCAAGGTATTTAATTATTTATTTTTACTTAAAATAGGTGAAGGGAAGAGTGAACAGTTAGTTAGAAGCCATTTTCTCTGAGCAGGGTCTCATAGCCACACTCACTTTAAGAGCTCTTTTAAATTATGTTTTGGGAGCACTTCATCTAGAATGCCTTGAAACTTTGCAGACGGTTTCATCTTACACTAACTTAAGCAAGACAAGAAAAAGAGGGAGGAGGGACACACATAACCAAATAATTCAAATAAGAAATGTATTGTCAGTAGATTTTGATAAGTGTCTGAAAAGTTTTGGTAATGCCTGGTAACCACCACCTCACTGATTGTCTCTCTTCTATTTTTTTTTTTTTTTTTTTTTTAACCTGCGTATCCAAATGTGTGGCAGATCTTCAAGTTTATCTTCTGATACCTGAGACAGCAAGGACCTATCTTGTTGTAATTTGAACCTGCATTTCAGCTGGTTGGGGCATGATGATGGACACTGCATAGATACATTAACCTGCATTGTCTGGTTTGCAAACACAGTGAATAGCATTTGCTGACCAAGGGCCCAATGCGGAGACGTCATTCCAGTGTTTATTTCTGGATGTATGAATTACTTTAGTACAGTTATTGTTAGTAGTTTATAAAGCCATACTTAAAACTTGTACACTTGATTGTAAGATAGATTTCAATTGTGCACTGTTGATTATTGTATATAAATGTGGAGATTCTATATATTTGGTCTTATTGCTGTATGTATTTGATATGTAAATGATAACTAATGGATATGAAATAGCTCACTATGGATGTCTTCATTCCAATTCTCTTCTCTTGAAAATTTGAATGTTTATTCTTTATACTTATGGGGAAAATCTGAAAATTTCACATCTAATGTACTGTTAAGTGGTAGCCTCATAGATGATTAGGGAGGTAGTTTAGTTGTAGAACTCTTGTATAATTGGAACAAGGTAATAATTTTTTAGGTGTTTAACTTCTTGATAGGATTTAAAGGATGATTTTAAAAAATTTTTATTTATCTCTATTTTATGTGATGAATGTATGGCCTGCACGGTTTGCAAACACAGTGACTAGCATTTGCTGACCAAGGGCACTGACCATGCAGTGGTATACCCAGGGAAGTCAGGAGGTGGCATCAGGTCCCCTGGAACTGGAGTTACGGATGGTCGCTAGCCACAATGTGGGTGCTGGGATTCCTGTATTGTCCATAGGTGGAAACTGACTGTCCCCTGGCTCCCTTCCCCGCCCCCACAGGCTTCCCACTCCAGCTTTACTAGTGAATTCAGGCATGATAGCAGAAATTCTATGCATTACTCATCTACACCAGGTAGTTTACATTTGCTGGTGCCACAAGCACTGACAGGGTACCAGTATGTGAAGAGGGACTAGAGTTAGACTGGGAGCTATCTCCATTACCATGAGGAGGTCTTTTGAGCAAGAGACTAGCATGGGTACTGTATTTAAATAAGATTTACTCGAAGGTAGTCCAAGTGCAGGACTACTCAGAGAAGAGGCTATGCTGAAGAGCTGGACCCAGTTTCCATGGAGCAGTGGGGTTAGAGGCAGGAGATAAGGCAAGAATGGTGGGGATGGGGGAGGAGAGACTGGACTTTCTGGATGGGATGGGGTGGAGAGTGATGATGGTGACATTGTAGTTTCTGCCCTGGTGCTACCGCTGTCAGGTGTGGGAAATATGAAGAAGGAGAATGAGCTTGGGGAGGGCAAGAGAGACTTAGCCACGTTGAATTTGAGGATCCAGTAGAGGATGAGGGTCTGGACCTTGTGAAGGGGTAAAAGTGAAACCACTCTGAAGGGATAGTTGAAGTACATGGGCTGGAGAGAGAACAATTACTCATAACTTTCATCTGTATAATGTTCAGTTACTGTTAGGATAGTCAGAGTCAATCACTCCTGGGCTCTCATATAAAATGAAGAATTTTGCAGGTTGATCTTTGATACTTTCCAGTTCAATCCTTCTATCTTTTCTTGAAGTTACCACTTCTCTGTAAATACTGATTTACTTCCTGTTTTGATGAATCTCCCATCACTGCAAAGAGGAGTTAATTGACCAAATCAAGCAATTATAGCTAACATTTACAAATCACTATGTACCAAGTAGTATTCTTAGCAGCCTACATATGGTAACTCACTGAGTCTTCACTACAATGCTGTAAGTTCTAAATCTTTGTCACCATCATCACCACCACAGTCACAGTCATCACCACCAGTATTTATTTATTTGTTTATTTATTTTGGTCTTTTTGAGACAAGGTCTCCCTGTAGCCTCAGCTGGCCTGGAACTCACTATGTANACCATGAGGAGGTCTTTTGAGCAAGAGACTAGCATGGGTACTGTATTTAAATAAGATTTACTCGAAGGTAGTCCAAGTGCAGGACTACTCAGAGAAGAGGCTATGCTGAAGAGCTGGACCCAGTTTCCATGGAGCAGTGGGGTTAGAGGCAGGAGATAAGGCAAGAATGGCGGGGATGGGGGAGGAGAGACTGGACTTTCTGGATGGGATGGGGTGGAGAGTGATGATGGTGACATTGTAGTTTCTGCCCGGGTGCTACCGCTGTCAGGTGTGGGAAATATGAAGAAGGAGAATGAGCTTGGGGAGGGCAAGAGAGACTTAGCCACGTTGAATTTGAGGATCCAGTAGAGGATGAGGGTCTGGACCTTGTGAAGGGGTAAAAGTGAAACCACTCTGAAGGGATAGTTGAAGTACATGGGCTGGAGAGAGAACAATTACTCATAACTTTCATCTGTATAATGTTCAGTTACTGTTAGGATAGTCAGAGTCAATCACTCCTGGGCTCTCATATAAAATGAAGAATTTTGCAGGTTGATCTTTGATACTTTCCAGTTCAATCCTTCTATCTTTTCTTGAAGTTACCACTTCTCTGTAAATACTGATTTACTTCCTGTTTTGATGAATCTCCCATCACTGCAAAGAGGAGTTAATTGACCAAATCAAGCAATTATAGCTAACATTTACAAATCACTATGTACCAAGTAGTATTCTTAGCAGCCTACATATGGTAACTCACTGAGTCTTCACTACAATGCTGTAAGTTCTAAATCTTTGTCACCATCATCACCACCACAGTCACAGTCATCACCACCAGTATTTATTTATTTGTTTATTTATTTTGGTCTTTTTGAGACAAGGTCTCCCTGTAGCCTCAGCTGGCCTGGAACTCACTATGTAGACCAGGTTGGCCTTGAACTCACAGAGATCCATGTGCCTCTGCCTCCCAAGTGCTGAGATTAAAGGCATGTGCCACCATGCCTGGCTGACTATTCATTTCTTTAACAGTGAGTTAAATTTATTAACCATTACTTTAACTTTATGATAGCTAATTTTATGTGACTTGAATGGATCATGAGGTGACTGTATTAAGCCCTGTGTCTCTGAAGGTGTTTCTGGATAAGAACTCACATAGTGTAGGTAAAGGTTGCACTGTATAAGACAACACAGAAGATGTGCATACTCTATTTCTTAACTATACATTCCAGAGAAAGTTTCTTTTCTTTTTTTTTGAGACATGGTCTCCCTATAGCCCTACCTGGCCTAGAACTCACTCTGTAGACCAGACTGAACTTGAACTCACAGAGATCTGCCTGCCTCTGCCTCCCAAGTGCTAGGATTAAAGGCGTGCGCCACCAAGTCCGGCGAAAATTTCTAATATGTTCACAAAGAATTCATTGATTCAGCAAAAGTAGGCTGCCTCCTGTATGTAGGTGGGCATCCCTTAGTCTGCTGAGGGCCTGTATAGGAGGACAAAAGGTGAAGGACAGAGGGACACCTCCTTGCTTTTACCTGTCTTATTATGAGCTGGGACATCTTATCTTCTGTCCTCAGACCGGAATTTACATATTAGCTCCGGGTTTTTCAAGTTTCTGGACTCAGATTGAGCCTCACCACATTCCATTGAGGGTGGAATCAGCAGTAGATAGAAAGATAAGCACTGACCCTATCCTCAGTGAAAGGTAAAGTGAAGGCACACCTAATTCTGACTAAAGAAAGATGCTGGCAGTACACCGCTGTGGGGCCCAAAGTGGAGAAATTCCTTCTGGCCCTTGAAATGTCATCCCAGGCTCAGGACCCTTCTCTATTAGTTATCTGCCCTCAGAGTACCAAACATTAACTTATTTTTCCAATTGAGAATGACTTCAGATGTGCCCTCTCTTTAAGATAGAAGGGAAGAAACATTCCTCTCTTTGGTTAATAAAAAAACTTTTTTAAAAGCCAGGATGCCTGAAAAATGGTGGTTCATAGACCACATGACCTGAATTCCAATTAATAATTGTGAGGTTTTACTATCTTATCATCCCAAGACAACTCACACTGTCAAGAACTCTTCATCATCATCATTTTTTTTTCTTTTCACCACTCAGACTGCATTCTCTCCCTCTACCCTCCCTAAGAAGAGAAGAACGATCATCAATGGCAGTGGCAGTGGCAGTAAAGCAACACCATGAGCCGGCTTCACGCCCAGGAGAGAATGCTATGTCTCCTCCTCATGGTTGCTGGTACTCTACACAGTCAGAGAAACCTCTCTAGCAACATACTATAGAAATGATCCCTGAAAGTATAGTCTTAACATCTTATACAGATAAATAACTTCAGCATTGGAGGGGTGAAGGATGTAAATATCCATCGTAAGATGGATTGGTGTATCTTCGTTAGGGGAGGTCCTGGTGTCACTTGGTGGCATTCTAGGTGCTTGGAGATGGGTGGTGTGGGCTAAGTGAGTGTGCATACTTTGTACATGCTTTGTACTTTAGCACCATCTAAGGAGTCCTCTTCAGAAGATTGCTCACAAGAACCTTCCCCAAGTCATTGTGCATTTTCATTGCCCTTGAACGGAATCAAGAGAAGCTGCTCAGAATCCTGAGGAAATACTCTGAGATCTCCACGCTCAAACGCTTGTGGTTGTGTCATGAATAAACATTTGTTTCTTTTTCAGGTGTCAATAGTGCTTATTCTCTAGGCAGGACTCCCTTACTGGATCTAGGATGTCTGATTTATGGTACTGGTAATATGAAGGATTTAAAGCCTGCAGCATCTAGAGGTCTAAAGGGAATGCACAATCCACTTCTCCCCACAGCATGACATTGGTAGTAAGTGCTCAATAAAGATTTGCTACAGGAATGGACAGATTCTCACGTAAAAGACAAATCAAATTGCAAAGAACTATCCAAAGTTTGAAGATTGACACAACGCACTGTGCAAAGGGAGTCAGTAAATTACCCATAAAACAAACCACAGGTGCCTGAAATACGGGATGGTAATTTTGTAGGCTCAGGTGGTTTACGTGGCCTTCAGCATCCCTTGGTGGAATTACAGCCCCATAATTCAAATAGCTCCTGCTTCCTTGACACACTGTGGACACGAATTCCAGATTCTGCCCATGGTTGTACTGTGTCTCTCTCTACAGATGAACTCTGCTGTGCAATAGTCTCCTGTTGGCATCTTCAGTGTTAGGTATCATCTCAGATTACTGAAAACATAGGTATGTCCAGCTATTTCTTGGTGTTGTATTGTTTTATGCATTTAACTTGATAAGACCATGTATATGTTATGGATTCCTTTGAGATCTCAGAAGTTTGTGCTACAGCTCAGTGG
Organism: Rhizomys pruinosus; assembly: GCA_009823505.1. NCBI lineage: Eukaryota > Metazoa > Chordata > Mammalia > Rodentia > Spalacidae > Rhizomys > Rhizomys pruinosus. The sequence continues at coordinate 2,875,900 of VZQC01011281.1, read as the reverse complement.
GTAAAAATCCTTGCCTGATGAGCTGAGTTTGATTCCCAGAACTCGTGGTGGAGAGAACTAACTTGCAAAAGTTGTTCTCTGACCTTCACACACACACACACACACACACACACACACACACAAATAAAAAAATTAAAAGAAATTTATTCCTGTTAGCTATTAGCTATTGGCCCTTGCAGCCCATGAGAAGCAGAGAGGGGTTAGTGGTGGTCCTTAACTTGAGTAGCAGAACATCTGGAGTTAGCCTGATCTCTACACACAGAGACAGAGGAAGGGATTTTCTGGGTGGTAGGAGATAATGCACCTTCTCTTACTTATTTCTCCTCTTGCTGCAACTTTTTCCTGATAAGAGACATTCTACTCTATAGTAATATGTTGCTACTTTTAGTCCCCTTTCCTATGCTATCTTATATGTGTAAAGAGAAATATTAAGTGCAATTGTAAAGCAGTTCTGTGGGGTTTGTTTTTCCTCTGATATTGGATGGCATATTGGGTGAATCTCACTCTGTGTTTCTGTGTACTTTTAAAATATTTTATTTATTTTTTTAAAAATTTTATGTGTATGAGCATTTTGCTTGCGTGAATGTAAGTGCACCTGTGTCGTGCAGTGCCTGCAGAGGGCAGAAGATCTGTGTCATATCCCTTGCAACTAGAGTCATAGACAATTGTTAGCTGCCATGTGGGTGCTGGGATAAGAACCTGGGTCCCTCTGCAAGAGCAGCCAATGCTCTTAACTGCTGAGTCATCTCAATACTTCCCACCTGATTTCATGTACTTCTATTATATATAAATGTTTTTAAGGACTATCAAGTCTACTTTGTATTCCCAACTGTCCTTCAGTGTGGGTCCTGGTTTACTGGAGCCTGGTTAATCTATCCAATTTCACATTTTTAAAGAAAACTGACTCTCCCTCTGTCAGAGGCTTTCAGTTGCTAATAGTTCCTCAGGGTTGGGGCTTCTTGCCCACTTCCACATCACTATGCCAGGATTTTGTCTGGCTTGAGCTTACTTGTGTCTTGTGCATATTGTCCCAATTGCTGTGAGTTCATATGAGTAACTTCCCAGCTGTCTCAGAACACTGTTTCCTTGCAGTCATCCACCAGACTGGCCCTTACAATGTTTCTGCCCTCTTCTGCATTGATCTTTGAGTCTTGGAAGGCAGGGGTTTTGTATAGGTGTCTCATTCAGGGCTAAGCACTCTGCAGACTCTTGTTCTCTGCACATTGGCCAGTTGTGGGTCTCTGTGTCAACCACCATCTGCAGGATGAGGAAAATTCTCTGGTGAGAGCTGAGAGTTGCATTAATCTGCGGGTACAACAATAAGTCATTAGGAGTTGATTCAAAATTATGTCAGTTTGGCAGAATAATAGGCTATACTTCCCTCCTTCATGGCCTATAACACATCTAGCCATAAATTCCTAGGCCTGATATCAGTAAAATAATCTGAGGTAAAGATCAACCATTGAGTCAATTAACAGATGTTTATTGTGCACCTCTCTATTTGTGATTTGGTTCAACTAGGTCATAAGATAAGATCACTTTTCAAGTGCTGTGGATTGAACCTGGTGCCTCTTGCATCCTAGGGTAATGGTCTAGCACTGTGCCACATCTTTAACCTCATAAGATCATTCTAAAGTATGAGAATATAAAGACAGATGTGTGTGAAAAAAATATATATGTAGGCAGGGAGTGATTAATAGGAATCTTTTTGTATTATGCAAAGTAAATAGAACTTACCGGGGGATGTTGCTTATCTAAAGCCAAAACTTAAAGAGTTTTATCACCAAATTATTACTTAAGGAGGTTATAATGATATATATATAATAGACCTTATCTATATCTATTATTAATATAATACCTGGTATAAAAAAGCTGGGGTTCAATTTTAAAACACACAAAAATAGCAAGGCTCATGGCTTTAAAGGTACTAAGGACTCCTAGCACTCTACTGCTTCCTAGTGACAGTAATGTAGATTACAGGTACAGTAACCAGGAACAAAAACCAATCCTAATTGCTGAATTTGTAAGAAAGAAGTTTGACATGTTAAAGTTCTAAATGATAAATTAAAATGATGAATTAAATAGAAGAGTTTATAGGTGTAAATGAATCCAGAGTAAGTAAATCCAGAGTGGGCCTAGGAGAGATGCGCACCTAGATTGATTGAATGAATGAGTAGATATGTTAACAACAAACAACAACAAACACACAGTGTAAGGACATTTCCTAGATTGCAGGTCTTCAGAAAAAGTACCTGGGGTACTGGGGAGATAGCTCAGTGTATAAAGAACTTGCTGGTCAAACATGTGGGCTTGAGTTCAGATTCTTAGCTATCGACTAATAAAACAAACAAATAACTATACAAACAAAGATCAGACAAAAACCACAGTGCGGGTGTCGTTGCCGTGTCGGTAAGTCCAGCCCTCTAGAGGCAGAGAAAGCATATCCTCAGGACAGGCCGACCAGCTAGCACTGCTGAATCAGGGGTTGCAGGCTTAGTAGACACCCTGGCTTAGCAAATCAAGTGAACACTGGTGGAGGAAGACTCCTGACACTGACACCTGATGTCAACCTCTGGCTTTCACATGCAAGTGTACACATGTGAGATGTACACATGCAAACATACATGCACACACAATGCACGTACACATGGTAAAACAGAAAGAATACCTGGCTGGGAGTGGTGATAAATGCCCATGATCCTAGCATCTGGGAGGCGGAGGCAGAAGGATCAAACATTTAGGATCATCCTCAACTGCAGCAAGCATGAGGCCAGCCTGGACTACAAAAGACCTTATCTCAAAATGTATTCTCTTTTAAAATCATTCATGTTTCCACTTACCTAGAGATGAGCATAATGTGTGGCTTCCAAATGCTTGTGGCTAATGAACTGTGTGTATGTGGAATTCAGTGAGCCGACTGGCTGAGTGCATGGAAAGCTCCTGTTGTAAGCAATTAGTGATTGAGCTTGTAAAGAGATGCAGGTAAGACTAGAACATGGGGCACAAGGATGGGTTTGATTGTGCAGTTGGAGGTGGAGTGTGGAATTTGAGGAGTAGGACTCAGTGTATTAGCACTTTTTTTTTTTTTTTTATTTTATACACTGACAAGATTGTATTGATAAGTGAACATGTTTATTTGGCTTAGATGTGATGGCAGGAATATGAGGAGGTCCTATTTGTGTGGGATGCGTGGTGGCTGTCGTGGGCAGCAAGCTGAGGTCACTCTCGCAATAGAGCTCAGGAAGCAGAGAGAGTAGATTAGACCACGAGGCTTGTTTAAACTCACTAAGGCAGCCCCCAATAAACTACCTCTCACGCAATTAGCCTCAAACTCACAACTGAAAATTGTTACAGCCATGGGAAAAACCCATCTCTCCCGAGTCCTCAATCTAAAGCAACATCGGTGAGTGGCTGCGTAAGAGAACCTTGAGGACCGGTCGATCGCACCCATGCGCTGAGAGCTGGACAGTCCAGAACTCCGTTAGGGGAATGACCTCTACCTCGTACACCATGGATTGGCCAATCATCAGGGAAGACCAATTCGACATAGAACTCCCATAGGCCCATAGATAAAACTTAGACATAACTAAAATGCAAGAATGCATTTGGTCCAACCTTAAAAGTCCCATAATCTTTAACCAGTTTCACTGCCATTAAAAGTCCATAAGTCCAAGTCTCTTCTGAGACTAAGGCCAATCTCTCTAACGTACAAACTCTTGTAAAATCAAAAGAACAAATTTCTTACTCCCAACGTACGTGGAACTACCGAATACACAATTCCCATTCCAAAAGGGAGTATAGAGGCATAGATGAGAAAACACTGCGACCAAAACAAGACTTGAAAACCAGCCGGCAAAAACCAAGTCCAGTAGCTCCATGTGTACTTCTGGGACTTGGTTCTTTCAAAGGGTTAGATGGCTCCGCTCTTTCAGCTTTTGCGTTGCAACATACATCTCTTTCCTTAGGCTGGTACACACTCACTGTCTGTATGACAGCACTCTTGGGAAATATTCTCACAGCTCTGAACATCTCAAATGTCTTCTTGGGTCTCCACTGCCAACAGGCTTCACATTCACAGTTCATGCATGGCCTAAGGGCCTTCCTTTCTTTATCAGGGATGCCCCTGCTGCACTCTTCCTTGGCTTCTGCTGCTCTTGAAACTGTGAGGACCAGGAAGGACCTGATGGACCCCTTCACTCTTGCAAAAACTGTATGCCTCTAAAGCCAGCACCAGTGAATGAAATTGCTGAATTGCCTGCCAGTTTGGATGGACTCTTCCTTACTTTAACCACATTTGCACTTTTTCTCTGCCACTGGACTCGTTGGAGGGTATAGCTGGTGTTGTGGCTTGCCCTGAAGGGTATTGTTCTGTTGTTTACTTGTGAATATCTAGGCCTCCCCTTAATTACTTAATCTCTTACTCAAAAAGGGACACCTCTCCTTCACATGCCTGAGCCCCACCTTTAATCTTCCTAATGTGGGGTTTCAGGATTCCAACTTAAATATCCTTGCATTTCCTTCTGCCCCATTTGCTCATTTTAATTGTAAATCTGTATAATCTCCCATTTAAAAAAGCATGCCACCATTTTTACATTAGGCTGTCTTGAAAGATCCTCCACCAAAGACATTAGTCCATTGCCTTTCAAATTCGATCTGGCAAGTATTTGGGCTGTGGGCCAACTGCTGCCAGACTATCAAAAAATCGGGTGTGCCTATAGTTTTTATTTTCCTCTGGAGCTACATGTTTTGCAGCAATGCTTTCTTCCAGGCTTCTACTAGAATGGCCCCTTAAGCTCTGCTTACAGTAGTCAACAGCTTTTCTAGCCCAAAGTTCCAAAGTCTTCCACATTTCTCCAAACATCCACATGGTCAGGTTCTTCACAGCCAACAGCCCACTCTCTGGTACCAAATTACTGTATTAGTCACTTTTCCGTTGCTGTGATAAAACACCATAACCAAGGAACTTATAAAAGGAAGAGCTTATTTGAGCTTACTATTGACGGTTCCAGGGAATTAGAGTCCATTGTGGCGGGAGGCATGGCGGCTGGAGCTGGAGCAGCATGCCAAGGGTCACATCTCGCAAAGAGCACAGGAAGCAGAGAGAGAGAGAGACTAGAGACCACAAGGCTTGTTAAACTCACTAAGCCTGCCCCCAATAACGTACTTCCTCTAGCATGGCCACACCTTCTAAGACCTCCAAAAACAGTGCCACCAACTGGAGACAAATGTCTGAATACTTACAGCCTATGGGGGACACTCATTCAAACCACCATAACCAGTAAGTTAGAGAAGGTACTGCAAGCCTGTAATCCCAGCTACTCGGGAGAGGAGGTGGAGTTTAGGTTTGCTGGGCAACTTAGCAAGACCCTCTGGCAAATGAAAAGTTAAGTCAAAGGTCTGGAGATGTCACTCTGTAGTAGAGGGCTTGCCTGGCAGGCGTGAGGCCCTGCATTCAATCTGTAAGGGAAAGGAAGGTTACTTCACAGCACGAGCAGTGAAGGAGTGTCCTTATATTTGTTTCTTCCTTTCTGAGACAAATTTGACATGGCTTCTCTCAGCTTGGGTCCTTATTGCTTTGTGTCAAAGCTTCCTGCTGTGAGGTCTGTCTTACTTTCTTGTAGTGGGGATGGAACACATGGTCTGGCCCAGGTTAGGAGCACTTAACACTGAGCTGCATCTCTAGCCCCTTCATTTACAGATAGTCGCTACTCCGTAGCCCTCTTATCAGATCTCATATCTGCTTGGTAAGGTTTTTAATCTTTCTTGTGTCCCACGGGAAGTTTCTTCACAGGAACTTTTCCTCTCCATCCAGACAGCCAACTACTCAAATTGTTGTCATCCTGGTTACCTTTATGTCTTGGCTCAGGGCAATTAACACAGAGAACCACAGCTGCCCACCATGCAGAGAATAAGGGGCCACAGACTGCTTATCCCTGAAAAGCCATGTGGAAACCTACTACTATAGAAGCTTCTTAAAGTATATATATATATATATAAAGAGATTAAAAGGAGTTACCCTGTAACAGGGGGACATTGCCCCTTCTAGATATAATCTAATGAAAAAAATGCCAGAAATGGGCTCCCTCTCTAGAAGCTGTTGAAGACAGGTTCCACAGACCCTCAGATAAAACTGACCATTGCTCCTGATCTTGGTTACTGAACTGGATGGTAAGACCCTATTGCTGAAGATACTACATATATGAGCTGTAGAACAGATCAAGGTGACATCATCAAACTGACTCCAGAGACTCATCTCTATTTGTCAGTGTTCCTAGTGCTTCCAGAGGGGAAAAATAATCATCAACTCTACTCAGCTTTGAATCCTGTGAACCGCAATAACAACTGGCCTGGCAAGTTATGGGCAAACCCATTCAGTAGTGGCACAGATATTATGGGAATAACCAACCACTCTTTACTTGGATTTAAGGTCTGCTTCCTAGGATGGAGATTATACCTAAAAGGATTTCAGGCTTAGGAACTCAAGGCTAAACAGGTCATGGAACATAAGGTAGAGGCTAATATAAGTTTTCTGCTGAATAGTTATTGTATTAAACTGACTCCTAATGGCTTATTATTGTACCCATAGACCAATACATCTCTCAGCTCTTGCCAGAGAAGCTTCCTTACGTAGCAGATGGTGATTAACACTGAAACCCACAACTGGCCAATGTACAATATTTTTAAAAATTCATTTATTTTTTATGTGTATTAGTGTTTTGCCTGCATGTATGTAAGTGCACCTGTGTCATGCAATACCAGAAAAATGTGTCAGATCCCTGGAACTGGAGTTACGGATGGTTCTTAGCTGCCGGGAATTGAACCTGGCCTGTACTCTTAACCTCTTAACTTCTGAGATATATCTCTAATATTATTATTATTATTATTATTATTATCATTATTATTTGAGACAGGGTCACCTTGTAGCTTCAGCTTGCTTGGGACTGACAAAGACCTGGTTGGTTTTACCTCTTGTGTGCTGTGATTAAAGGTATGCACTATGCTTGGCTTTTATTTTTATTTTTATGTTATCCAAAGTCTTGAGAAATGGGAACTATGTACATACAGACCCCCGTGCAAAGAAGTTCTTCCTTTATTTGTCCTAAATTGCCCTTTATACTGACGATCCCATTTAAAGCATAAGGTCTATATGCCTTTTAAAGGTTAGGCCACTGTTTAGCCAGACACCCAAATATTTATACACAGAGACCTACATGAGTGTTGTCTGATTAATACTTGTCTTCTTGGGAAAGCTGTGAATAATGTCAACATGAACTACATTATTCCTGCTAGAAATTCATCCATTTAGTTTAACTTGCATGTAACGACACCTGAAAGTCAGGAGCTGTTTGCTGAGCACTGTTGCAATACTCTTGTAGCTCATTCATAACGAATGCCGATGCAGAACCTTCAGCATACCAAATGGGAGCATCAGCATAAATGGGAAGTTTAGGGGCCGCTGGAAATCTTCAATATGTGATGAATATAAAGGAGAAATGCAATGAGCTTCAGAGAAATCCTTGTTTGGATAAAAAGATACCTTTAATAATAAAATTGAATTGCAAGTTAAATGTGTGGTGTTAACCGCATGCTTTGCATTAATGCCAGCTGAGATTTATTAAAGTAGCTGAACAATAAAAGTCTCTAGATGGAGCTATGAAGTGGGCCCAGGACACGCAGGGGAAGGGCAGAGCCTCACTGCCCAGGATGCGCAGGGGGAAAGGCAGAGCCTCACTGCCCAGGACGAGCAGGGGAAAGGCAGAGCCTCGCTGCCCAGGACTAGCAGGGGAAAGGCAGAGCCTCACTGTCCAGGACGCGCAGGGGAAAGGCAGAGCCTCACTGCCCAGGACGAGCAGGGGAAAGGCAGAGCCTCACTGCCCAGGACGCGCAGGGGAAGGGCAGAGCCTCACTGCCCAGGACGAGCAGGGGAAAGGCAGAGCCTCACTGCCCAGGACGCGCAGGGGAAGGGTAGAGCCTCACTGCCCAGGATGCGCTGGGGAAACGCAAAGCCTCACTGCTCCCTTTTGCTTTATTCTTTCTTCTTTTCTAGTTACTTAAGAAAGAACATCTCTCCTGCCGGGTGTGGTGGCTCAGACTTTTAGACCCAGCACTCGGGATGCAGAGACCTCTGAGACTGAGGCCAGTCTGGTTCCTGGGGTTCCAGACCAGCTGGGGCTACAAGGAGACCGTGTCTTAAAAAGTCCATATAAAAATTCTCTGCTGTTACTTGATTTTTTGGGGGTATTTGCTTCTCCTCCCCCCTTTTTTTGGTCTTTTTGAGACAGGGTTCCCCTTTAGTCCAAGCTGGCCTGGAACGCACAGAGATCTTCCTGCCTCTGCCTCCTGAGTGCTGGGCTTAAACACATGCGCCTCCAAGGCCGGCCCTGCTTTCCCTTTAAAAAACATTTTATTTGTTATTTTTATGTGTATGAGTGTATTGCCTGCATGTGTGTAAGTGCACCTGTGTCATGCATTGCCCATGGAGGTCAGAAGATGGCGTTGGATCCCCTGGATCTGGGGTTATGGGTGGTTGTTGGCTGCCAGTGCTCTTAATCACTGAGCCATCTCTCCAGCCCCCATTTTCTTTCATTTTGAAGGTTTTTCTTCCCCTGGTTTTTGTCTAGCCTGTCCCTTTTGTTAAATTGCAGACTCCCTTTTCCCAGCCTCTTGTCTCCCTCTCTCTCTCTCTCTCTCTCTCTCTCTCTCTCTCTCTCTCTCTCTCTCATTCTTTCCCTTAGATGTCCCTTTCCTTTGAAAGTTATGGGATTTTGCAATGTGAGGGAACTTGAAGACATCGTACTGGTCTTTTCTCCTTAAAGGTGAGCCTGAAAAGCTCACAACAAACGTAGTAACTTGCTCAAGTCATACAGATAGTGAGTGACAGGCTTCCCAGGAAAACCACATCTTAGCATTGAAAGAAGCTGGATGGTGTCTTGCTCATCCACTCACCCCATGCAGAAGCACTTTCCAAACACCCTGGCATCAACTACTGGAGAACAGTTCTAGGGAGGATAGCCCATTTCTGGCTTCTGCGTATTATATATTGTTGGAGAGTTCTGAGAAAAAGCTATGCAATTCTGCCTTCCCGTGCTTTTCTCCCACTGACCATTCTGATACTAGAGCTACAATCCAGACTTTCACATAGACTTTAAAAAAAATTACACTTTTTTGAGACAAAGTCTTACTATGTAGCCCCGACAGTCTGGGAACTCACTATTGTTGCTCTACAAGGATGACCACAGAGTTGGGCTTGCTACTTCAATGCTATTTAAGCTGCACAGACTGCAGAATCACCAGTACATACCTTGGTCTGGGAATTTGATCCATTTCTCTGTGTTGTCATGTTTTGCTGTCAAGGTATTGGTTTACACAGATCAGATTCAGCCAAAATCCCTGTCTCTTCATATAAACTGCTCATAAGACAGACCTTTTGGAAGTGATTCTAGATTTGATTGAGAAATGATGTAAGACCTATGGAAAAATTTTAATAATAAAAATTTATTTATATTAAAAGATAACAAAAGAAAAAAAAAGACAGACCTTTTGAGATCCCCTTACCTGTCTATGATGATCATAACACTGCTGTAGGTCAACAGATACTTAGGATTTTTTGATCATTTGGCACTGGGTTTGATGGTGCATGTATACCTGTAATACCAGCACTTGGGAAGCTCAGGGAGTGAGTCAGGAGTTTGAGACTAGCCTGCCCCATGCTATGAGGCCTGTCTCAAGAAAAATAAACAAAAGACCCCTTTAAATCTTCCTGCTTTTGTGACATTTCCCCTGGGTTCTTTCCGGGTTATTCCTTTAACCCAGGTTCCTGCACTTCACAGCACAATGACAGCTTCCTACTAGTCAGGAGCCATCTTTGATCAGTGAATAATTTATTTTTGTGAAAATTAAATATCCTCAATGTTATAATGATATATGTGACATGGTTATGTACTGGTGTGGAATGGAATACACTCATGCAGGCTAGTTAGGATTTGTTGGATTACAAGCACTAGAATCAATTGGAAGAAATCTGTTGCATCTCTCAGAGCTATAGGAAGAAGGGGACAACTAAAGACCAGAGTGGAGAATTCAGTGATAGTGTTGGTGATGTTTTCTAAGGACACATGACTGCTTATTTCTCCCATTTTACCTTTCTCAAAGCTCCTTACCAAATAACCTGACTGAGCCCTTGATTCCTGGTCTTCCCACTTTGGTTGTCTCATTATGCTCTGGCATAGCTAGCCAGAAGTGCAAGGTTTTCTCACACATACACGTGGTCACTAGTACCCAGTTCCTATGCCCCGAGTTTCCAGGGATGATGTTACAATGAGTCACCCCTACTTAAGCATAGCATGTAAAGAAGATGCTAATGGAAGAAACTGTGTTTGCTGGAATACAGAAAAATGTATCTTGTTTGTGTATTAGAGGGTCAGGCCAGGATAAGAAAGAAATTTTCTGAAACAGCTACACAGTGCTGAGGGCCAAACAAAGGATTAGTGGGAGATTTAAAGAAAATTCAAAAACTGATTATACTGAAGGAGTAATTCTGGCATAATTTTGTTGATCTTGTTTGTTCGTTCGTTGACTACTTATTATGGGCTTATTGTGTACAAACCATTATTTTAAGTATGAAGAGAATCTTGGGCATAGGTCTGTTCTGATGGAGATTGTACTTCAGTGAGCATATAGGCATAACTGTCATGGAAACAAGCAAAAGATAATTTCAGATAATCATGGATTTTACAAAGGACACACAGTTTAGTAGTACAAAAGAGTGGGGCTCATGGAGTCACAACTCTTCCGGGATGTTATATGTGAGTTGAGCCCTTATCTGACCATCTCTGGAAAGAGTCAAATAATAGATTGGATGTCTAGTGATACTTGACTTATTTTTGTTTTCTTTTGAGTCCTTCAGTAACTTTACAATTCCACAATAATTCTGGTAGTTGGAACTAAAGCACAAATGTAGCTTCTGGGAGATTGCTACTGAGCCACGAGCCTGGACTAGGCTGTAAGAATTAGTGGTCAGACTCCCCTGGCAATGGGCAAAGAGACACCTCTTTGGTGGTATTGTTCTTATATAAAAAAAAAGAATTAGTGGTCAGGAGCCCTGACTTCTGGCCCAGCTCCTGGACCAAGGTCCGGGTTGGTATTATAGGGGGAGAATAAGCAGAGATCTAGCTGAAGCTTCCTGATGCTTCCTTCTGAAAGCTGAGGTCGTGAAGTTCTCGTTTCAGCACTCTGCCAGGCACAGGGGTTCCTCGCGTAGGTGTAGGGCCTAGAAGAATTGAGATCTTGCTAGACCTAAACCCTCACTTGATAAATGAAAAAGCTTAGTGGCTTCGTAGCTAAGATCTCGTGGCTAGTTTGGTCAGATTCAAGACTTGACTGCAGGTCTCCTTTTTCACAGTTTAATTTTCTTTCTTCTAGATCACTGATGGTAAAGGTAGAAGAGATTTTTTTTTTGAGACTTCTACTTCAACTATGATAGGGTCATAAGATCATAGATCATTTTCGTTTTTATAAACAATAGTTCTCCAAAATTATAAACATTTGTAAATATTATCAGCTAAGAAAATGTTTTGTAATAAAAATATTGGTAAAATATATTATTAAGAACAATTTTTTTTTGAAATTCTCATAATTTTAATGGTCAATCCTTTCTGGTTGGCTTCTGAGTGGTATAGTTAAACAATACACTTAAAGACACCCTCCCGCCCCAGCATGTTCACACCCCCTCAGGAAGCAGCACTGCCTTCAATCCACATTCCACTGCCCAGCCAGACTTCCACAACCTGGGATCCACTCCTGGGTTATGGAAATAGATGTCTTAGTGTAATGAGCTGAATAAACCCCTGGTATACCCATGATCTGTTATTTTTTAAAAATAACAAGTATTAACCAAACACCGTCCTAGGCGCTGCCCAAAGTGTTGCTGTAGCGATCCAAGTCCTCTGTGTCCTGTGGGCCATGTGGTTCTGTTCCGTGTCCCACTCTCCTGCAGTCATATGGCGCAGAGCTCATAAACCTTCTTTACACAGTACAGCAGTGCTATTGTGTTGTGCAGTCTCTTTCTGTGCAGGTCGTCCTTCCGGACCAGCACCACTGGTGTGGAGGAGGTGAGCGTGTGCAGAGGCAGGCGGGACAGTTTATAGGTATTGTACTCCACCTGGTACTTGCAGCAAGGGTCAAACTGCCGGGAGATTCCGTAGAGGGTACAGCAGGCCAGGCCCAGCACACCGGCAGGCAGGGGGTGGTGTAGTGGGAGTAATCCAGAGGCACTGCCATTGGGGTGAAGAGGCGGGCAGTGCCTGCCAGCGTGGCTGTCTTGTGCAGGCAGTTGCCCACAGTGATCCAACGTGCTGTGTCATCTCCGATGCGGGTGGGCTCAATCACAATGTACTCGTACTGGGCTTCAAGCACCTGTTCCAGCTCATACTCAAACTGGTCCTGGGCATTCTCCCCATTGTAGATCTCATGCACTATGTAGCAATCTGTGGCCGACAGGCTCACCGATTGACGTTTCCAGGGAATCAGAGTCCATTGTGGCAGGAGGCATGGTGGCCGGGGCTGGAGCAGAAAGACTAGGTTCACATCTCACAATGAGTACAGGAAGACAAGAGAGAGGAGAACAAATTTTATTGGTTTATCTTTTGTTGCTAGAACACAGTATCCAATGCTAGGTAATTTATACAGAAATCTATTTATCTCTTGATTCTGTTGGCTGGAGGGTCCAAACAGGAAATCAATAGCCTGGTGCTGAGACCCAATTGAAGGCCTCTTGCTATGTAGCAACATGGCAGAGAAGCAGAAAGTGGAATAGCCATGTGCCAAAGGAACGGCCAAAATGTGGGTTGGACTCACATTTTAACAAGGTGCTCTAACTAATTCACTCCTGAGCATCCAAACCTATTTCAGAAGCCTATCATTAATCCATTACAGCAAAGCCCCATGACCTGGTTACCTTTCTCTTGGACCTACCGCTTGATCATTTTACTTCAAGAATACCAAACTCAAGACTGAGCTTGAAGCACGTGAATCTTTGGGGGCAAGTTATGAATATTTTCTATAACATAGACATCCATGGAATTATTTAGGAGACCAACTAACCATATACAGATGACCCTCAACTTAACTTGCTTTAGCTTTTCATTCTTCTTCTATTATTATTATTATTATTATTAAATTTTATGTGTATGAGAGTATTGCCTGCATGTAAGTAGGTACATCTATGTCCTGCGATACCCATAGTGGTCAGAGGAGGGCAGTAGATCCCCTGGAACTGGGGTTACAGATGTTTGTTGGCCGCCAAGTGGGTGCTGGGAATGGAACCCAAGTCCTCTGCAAGAGCAGTCAGTGCCCTTAACCACTGAGCTATCTCTCCAGTCCCCAACTTATCATTTTCAACTCTATGGTAGTGAAAGTGATGTGCATTCAGTGCTCGCTTCGGCAGCACATATACTAAAATTGGAACGATACAGAGAAGATTAGCATGGCCCCTGCGCAAGGATGACACGCAAATTCGTGAAACGTTCCATATTTTTAGGAAAGGAATAAAACAAAACAACAACAAAAAAAGAAAGGGATGTGCATTCAATTGAAGCTGCATTTCGAATTTTGATCTTTTTGGGGGGTATCAATATATAGATCATTTCCCTTCAGGATGTATGGTCCAATATAGTAGCCACATCTATCTGCCTAGTACTTGAAATATGACTAGTACAATGGAGGCACTGTGAAATATAAATTTAAAAGATAAACATTGCTAGTGGCTACCATATTGGAAAGCCAAGCTCATGAATAATAATATGGAGGCTATATGAGTTTCCTGGTAGGACACAGATGCCATCTGGTAAGAGTTGATGAATCCTCCTCTGGATGGATTGTTAATATGAAGCTGTTCCCACTGCAATGCTAGGGTAGTTAATCAGGTAGAAAAAAAAATATGAATGAATCGACCAGTTTTTATATTTAGTCCATTTAGAATGAAGAGGGACTTAGGATGGAGGATGTTCATAAAGCAAGCTTTTCTGTTGCTAATACTAGTAAGGTCAGAGTGAATGCTACTTAAAAATCACTACTCCAGTGATAGAGGTAGTAGCCTTTGTTCTGTGATACATCAATAAGAAGACAATAAGAAATAAAATACTATGTTATGAAGGTTCTTTTCTTTCCTTAGATTATTTTCACATGCAGTTGCATTTCTGTAAGATTTCTGAAATCTTATGTGTATTTTAGGAATGTAATAATTTAAAAATATCTGTTCTGGTTCATTTGTCTGTCACTAGTTAAGGTGCAAATGATGTGGGGCCTAACAGGGAAATTTTAAATCTTTCATTAGTGTGGGCTGATCTCTAGAGGGACTATGACTTGCACCTTGGATATGTTCCAAGTCAGGGAGGATAGTTTTCAACATTCCTAAAGACAAAACCAAATCTCTTCTCCTCATGGGCTGCAAGTCTCGTTTGGCCCGTTGGGAACAGGACTTGGGTTATGGTCCAAAGGCCGCCCGGCATCTGCTCCCAGCATGCACTTGCCTCTCTGCAACCTAGCTTGGTTTCCCACTTGATCTGCTCCAGGAGCTAACCCCTGACCAGCACTACCCTAGAGAATGATCTGGAGTATCTCCTCTTCCCATCTTCTACAAGAGCTGGCTGTCATCTCTGGTGAAGCCGGGAGCCCCAGTCCAGGTCTGTACCATAAGAAAATGATAAACACTGGCCAGACTTCATGTTATTTCTCTTCCCTTCCATTTTCCTATGAGGCTAAGGATGCCATGCAGACTTCCTTTGGGTTCCTCTAATTTGGGGGGAAATAGACTGATTCTAGGTGCAGGTGGAATGAGGGGGAGCAGCAGGAGGTACTGTTTTCTAGGTTCTTTGCAGAGGTGAGCAGCATTTTTGGACACAGTGTGTCTGTTTCCCTTGTACATACTAGCTACAACAGCTAGCTGCAACATAGATCATCAAAGCACCCACAAGAGGGCAGCAAATGATTTCCAATCTGGTTTTGTTGTCTCTAAAAAGCATTTTGCATTGCTTTCAGAGAGCTTCTATTTAGTCAAGAAATAAAAATGGGAGGAATGGGACCCGGGTGTTTCATTTCCCTGCACACCCTTGTTAGCACTGCTTATTGCTGGAGCGTGCCAAGTGCTGCCTGGTGGTCTCCCGGCCCAGAGGTGGATGGGGAGCTCTGGGGATAGTGCCCTTTTGTATACCCAGCTTCTGATGTCAGGGCTTGCTCCTGAGAAGAACGTTGTGACCCTGCATCTGATAGAGAACACATATATTTCCTTGTTTCAGCATCCCTTGTTCATAAACGTCCTCCCCTTGTGCCTCTTACCAAATTATTAGATGCTAATCAGTTCTCAGTTTACCTTACCCAGGAGGCTGCCCAAGATGTCTTGAAGGCAGAGTCTTTTCCTTGTTGATTTTAGGGTTGAACATTGTCCCGCTAGTGGGTATGTGTCATTGCTCCTATGTTCCTGTGTTTCTGCCATGGGAGGCACAGACCGGCCTCAGATATGAGTTTGGCCCTAACCTGGCATCCGTTCACGTCCCCTTGCTATACCCTTCTCTCTCATGGGACGGTCCTTCTATAGTCTCCAAATTCAAATTGATGAATATTTATTAGGTGCTTCCACAGGAAAAAAATCACTGGGTATATGACTGAAGGGCCATAAAATGATAGCAACAATAAGTTACTTATTAGATGTGTATGGTTAGCTCATTTGCTGACATTTTATTGTCCCCCAAATAATCCTATAAA
This sequence comes from Rhizomys pruinosus, assembly GCA_009823505.1. Taxonomy (NCBI): domain Eukaryota; kingdom Metazoa; phylum Chordata; class Mammalia; order Rodentia; family Spalacidae; genus Rhizomys; species Rhizomys pruinosus. The sequence goes on along the minus strand of VZQC01011281.1, from coordinate 2,860,141 downwards.
GTAGGTATTATTTCTAATACACGTATGAAGAAATTGAGGCTGTGGGAAGTTAAACAATTTGTCACTTAGCTAGTCAATGGGAAGATCAGGGACTTGAAAGCAGATCTGATCCCAGGCCCTAGACCACTGTTCTATTGGTTTTGTTTCTAGAAAGGCATTTAGTATCTAATACCTTATACGTTAGTGCCATGTTTTCTGACATGGGTGCACATTAGAAACATCTAGGAAGCTTTTAAATCCCAGTTCCAGGATCCTATCCAGCCAGTTAGGTCAGTGTGTGTGTGTGAGTGTGTGTGTGTGTGTGTGTGTGTAAAGGAAAGAGATGTGTCCCAGGCACAGGTATTTTGTAAAGGCTCCCAGGTGATTTTTGAATCAGGGTTGACAAGCCTGCTTTTGTGGTTAGGAAAGGGTGTGTGCTATGAAGTGCAGACACTACACGAAAGACAGAAGCATGTTTGCATGTGTTGGGCCTGCTTGTGGGTGTTATTCAGCCCTGTCTAGGAGGCAAGTGACTGACTATTCCTGTCAAGGTGAGCCCCTGTGTGCAATGGTGCCCCACTTGATAACAGTTATAAGTAGCTAATTTGTTTTTCATTTGTTATTTTATTAAGCTTTTCGAATTTTTTGCCAAATCATGAATCGCTATTAAACTTGTGTTATTTTTAGTAGCACTTTAGTGAGCCTAGCGGTTAAGAGCACCAACTGCTCTTGCAGAGGACCCGGGTTCAATCCCCAGCACCCACATGGCAGCTAAGAACCGTCTGTAACTCCAATTCCAGGAGAACTTCAGTTCCAGGGGAATCTGAGACCCTCTTCTGACCTCCGCGGCATTGCACGACACAGGTGCACAGATCTACATGCAGACAGTACACTCATACACAAACAAAAATAAATAAAATTAAAAAAAAATTAATGTTTAAAAACTATTTTATTTTCTCTTATAAGGTGAGGTCTGCTTGTTGTTTTCTAAAACGTGGGTCTGTTGCTCAAGCTGGTCTCAAACTCTTGACTCATGGGATCCTTTCATCTTAGCATACCAGGTAGCTGGGACTGCAGGACACCCCACTGTGGCTACCCATGCAGAGTACATCTTTCCTAACTTGCTTCTTGCATACTGGAATTTTTTTTTTCTTCAAAAGAAAGACATTTAGGTCATGACAAATGCTTTAGTAAATTCTTCCTCTGTAGGTGGCCCTCAGTATGAGAGTGACTTTGTAGAGGTCTCATCACGGGGGTGGGGTCACATTCATCCTGCACCTCAGTATTGTCCTCTTCACACAGCTCACACCGGCACTGAACAGCTTTGGGCTGTGAGCCCTCCTGCAGAGCCAGCGCAGGCTTCTTCTGGATCCCTCCACAGGCGGTTTCTGATTCCTCCTTTCCCTTCACTTTGGAAACCACAGGGGTGCTCCCATGTGTGACAGAGTGTCAGGGAGACGTGCAGCTTATCACCCTGCCAACCTCTTGGTAAAGCTTGCTCTTGAAAAGAATCAGCCAGCCCTGCCCGCTGATTTCATGAAAACAACTGATCTCACACACATCATCATCTTTAGCATCCTCTTCTGCTTTATGATCTTCTAAGGCCTCCAACCTAGCATTTCTCTTCACCTTGTAGACCACCTTTTCTTTTGGAAGGGCAGGGAAGGCTACAGGTTCCCTGTGTACTTTAGGCTCCGGATCACAACTAGAAAGCACATGTCCTGTTGGGTATTGCTTCTCAGTCACCCTGGTTGGTCTGACATTCCATTCGTCTCTGATGAAGAATTTTCCAGTCAAGCTGGGAGCTCAGGAATGAGGAGACCTGGGGCGCTGTGATAAGTAGCTAATCTCTAAGTGCTCATCTTTATGAAGCACAGCTCTAAGTTTACTCATCTATGTGAACTCTTTTTATTATTATAATTATCACTATATGCTAATCGTATAAATTAACAGGTTAATCGTCTACCTCATAGCAATAGTTACCTGACACAAGAATTCTCCTTGTCAAATCTAGGATGGACTAGGTTCTAAGATATTTAAATATTATTTTATGTGCACTAAGAGATAGGAAAACACTACCAACTAACTGTAATTTACTGTAAATTATAATTTCTCAGAGACGTTACATGTGAGAAAATGTGCATCTTAAAGTCAATGAGATATAGTGCTCCTGCTTCTGCTTAAAGAGAGGAAACAGGGACAGAAAGCTTTACATCACATGTCCAACATCAATCAGGTAGGAAGTAGTGTGCTGTGAGCATTCGCCATGCTGTCATTATTCTTCCTAATTATAGTTTATATGGCAGTGTTAAATTTCATACAAATACATCTCGATTCCTTTAATTGATCCCATAATTTTGGTTGGTTATATACTGATGTCTGCTTTGTGTGTGTACGTGTGGTATGTGTGTGTGTGTGTGTGTGTGTGTGTGTGTGCATGTTCATATGTGTATGTGGCCCATGCATGCACGGATGCCAAAGGAGGTCCTGTTCTGTCACTTTCCACCTTATTCCTTTGTCACAGTGTCTCTCACTGAACCTAGAACTGGGCTGATGACCAGCCAGCCCATGATCCTACTGCCTCTGTCTCTCTTCTTGCTCCTTGCTCCTCAGTGCTGATGTTAGAGGTGTGTGCTTTACCATTCCTGGATTTTAATGTGGGTTCTTGAGATTTGAACCCAGGTCTTCATGCTTGTGCAGTAAGCAAATTTTAAACAATATTTTATTTATTATTTTGATTCTATGTATAGGAGTGTATTGACTGAATGTATGTAACTGGAACTGTGTTGTGCAATGCTCATGAAGTCAGAAGAAGGTGTTGGAGCCCCTGGAACTGGAGTTATGGATGGTTGTTAGCTGTCATGTGCTGGGAATTGAACCCGGGTCCTCTGCAAGAGCAGTCAGTGCTCTTAACCAGTGAGCTATCTTTCCAGCCTTGGAGCAAGCAGTTTTACCCACTGAGCCATCTCTTCAGCTCTGATGTTTGTTTTTATATGTGTCTTTTGCTAGGATATGGCCAACTATGGAGCAGGTGAGGTGCTCATTTGAAACCAATAATTCAGGTAAGGCATCCCATTGATTCTCTCTGTGTTGTCACATGAGGAGGATGCTGGGTCACCTTAGGTGTCTCGTAGACCTGTCTCTCATTTCCATGGCTGTCTGTTGAACTCTGGATAGAGAGATGCTGACTGGCCCCAAGCTGCTCATTTCATTGGCAGGATCTCTAGTTCATCTAGCCTAAGTGGGTCTGCTCCCTACACTCACCCGACTGTTCTTTGATAAATGACAGCTTAGTCAATAAAGTTTTCCTACAGAACTAGAAGGGAGTGCATGAAGCTGACCGGAGGGGTGAGCACACCTCATGGTCGGGAGAGGTTGCTGGGCTTTCCAGTTCTGAGAAAGCCAACTCTCTTCACTGCAAATATTTGTAGACTTTCCTCTTGTATGGACTCCTGGGCACAATGCCACTTCTCTGGTTGGTTTCTTACACAGTCTTTCCTTCTCTTCTGCATGTGACACAGCTGGAGTTTAATATGGATGGAGGCGATGTACTCCATAGTTTATGGAGGAAGGTGGAGAGTTGTCTCAGCTGGCTGAGAGTTTGCTGCTCACACTAGAGAGCTCTCACTTCTCCTCTACAGGACCTGTCACCTGTTCTTCATAAACTGCTGTCTCTTAGCTAAGTGTGATGTGTTTATCCTACATGCTCTGGGACTGCCCCGACCAATCTGTTGTTTACCAGGCTAGTTATCTGGAAGTGTTGGCAAATTTTCCTCATGGGAGATAGGTCTTTTTTTTTTTTCTTTTTTAGGTAAGCTTGGTTTTTAGGTGCTATGACTGTGTCTGGTATATCAAAGTATACTGTTTTACTTGTTCAGTGTGTGATGAACATTCTCAAAACTTAAAGGATTGAAGGAAGACACATTTTATTTTTTTATTTTTATTTTTTAAATTTTATTTATTTTTGTATGTGTATGAATGTACTGTCTGCATGTAGGTTGGTGCACCCGTGTAGTGCAATGCCACAGAGGGCAGAAGAGGATGTTGGATTCCCCTGGAACTGGAGTTAAAGATGGTTCTCAGCTGCCATGTGGGTGCTGGGGATCGAACCTGGATCCTCTGCAGGAGCGGTCGGCGCTCTTAACCACTAGGCCAGCAAGAAACATTTTATTTTCTATTTAGTTCTGAATGTTGACTGTGCTCATCTGCTTGCTCTGGGGACCAATGACAAAGAATTTGTGGCCATTTTTACTTTATAGCATTTGCTCCTACTGTGAGTAGTTACATAGGTGAAAACGGGTTAAGAGATAGATCTGATCTCAAGGATTTGGGAGTATACAATTGCTTTCCTACTGTTTTGGTAAATATGCCAAGTGGGTCTTGTGAATATTGACAAGAATTTTACCAGGGGGAAACTGGAACACATCAATGCTTGGTAGTCCTTCTGCTTTGGCTTCTGACTAGCTAATTCACGAAGAAAAAGGAGAATAATAATACTATTTAAAAATATTGTTTTCTACAATGTCTATAATTTCTCGTTATTATGTCATGCTTTGCTGTGGCCAGTAAACCTCTTGTCTCAGCCATTGTTGCTCTCAGGGAACTAACAGCAGAGCCTGCCGCTGGGATGAATGGAAAGACACTAGCCTTGCCACCCTGCATCTCCTAGAGGACAGATCCTGTGTCTTAGTTTCTTTATAACACAGCACAGAAACAATGTGGTTTGAGCTGAAGTATAAGAACAATGGACACAGGCTAAACCAGATAAGCCATATAATACAAAGTAGAAGAGAGATAAATATGATCTTTCTACACATAGCTTCATATACTATGGGAGATGGGGCAAATAGTGACAGGAAAAACTCAGGACTGAAATTGTGACACACTGAGAAAAGCTTCAGGGGGTATTAATAAAGGAAGGGGGGTTAGCAACAGGCAGGACGTCACTTGGAACCACATTCTCAAACATGTACAACAAAATTACACATGATCCTAGAGTAGTTTGGAGCAGGGTCTGGGAATCTGTGTTCCAGGCAGGGTCCCAGTGTTACAGATGCTTCCTGACTGGGGAGCATCTTGCAGAAAAGACAAGCATGAGATGAGTTTTAAGGTGAAGAAACGTATGTGACACTTGGAGGTGGTGGTCAGCGGTGGTCACAGCTCTGTCCTTAGGGATGCGCTTCTAGCAGGCTCCCAAAAGAAGATGAGGCAGTGCTCTTCTCGAAGACAGGCATGTGCGAGCCATGGAAAACAGTCTCAGATTTTCATTCTATTTACTTTGCTCAATTTCAGCAAGGTAAGTTCAGATGTTTCTCATATTGAAATCTAGCATTCAGCCCCCCCCCCCCACTTAGAGTGTTAAAATCCCATTTCATTAGCAAGCTCTTTCAGGTGGACTCGAAGATTCCTTTCTGAGGAGAGTGGGTAACTTCCTAATTTCTGAGACTATTTTGAGATTGTGGACAGGTATTACTGTCATCTTTCAGAGATCGAAATGGTATTTGAGGACCTCGAATGGTCAACAGGACGAGAAGTACTCGACACACTAAAGGCGATTCCTCAGTTAAGGCTGCTACTTGTTTCAATTTTTCTTTTTTTATTAATTTTTTTTATTTATTTCTGTATGTGTATGAATGTACTGTCTGCATGCAAGTCTGTGCACCTGTGTCGTGCAACGCCGCGGAGGTCAGAAGAGGGTCTCGGATTCCCCTGGAACTGGAGTTCTCCTGGAATTGGAGCTTCAGACGGTTCTCAGCTGCCATGTGGGTGCTGGGGATCGAACCCGGGTCCTCTGTAAGAACGGTCGGCACTCTTAACCGCTAGGCCATCTCTCCAGCCTCTGTTTCAATTTTTCTTAAATGTGACTTTCATTTTCCTAGTTCAATATGGCTCGAGTCTCAGCTTTGTGTGGCTACTTCCATTTTTAAGAGTTCTAGAGTTCCCAGTGCAAATATATCCACCCTGGGACACAGTGGCCCAGTGAAGGGGATCACAAGCCATTAGCTTTTCTGTAACTGAGAAGAGCTCTATGTCTCCATTCTATCTGAGATTGATGGGCCCCTTCATGGTTAGAAGTGTGGATAGGATGTAATGGGAGGTGAGGCCCTCTGCAGACTTAGAGGTCCTCAGTCAGCCCCAGTCACTGTTCATTTGACAGCATCTCCCCTGATCACGTCTGTCGCATCATCATCTGGAAGATAGAAGCCAGGATCCTGTCAAATGATGTCAGAGGAACCTACTTGGTGACTTCGGTTCCACGGCAGTTATTCAGGTGTACACTTTCAAGCTCTATGAAATGTGGTGTGATGTCTTTTCAATATAGAGGAAGTGCTGATTTGTGAGACTCCTTTTCCAGATAATTGTTTTCTCTGGTCTTGTACCGCTGTGACCCATGCCATGGAAAGCCAACACTGTATCTCTTTCTTCTTTAGTGTGGTCCACCTTAGATAAGGAAACAGGATTTCAGATCTTATCCAAAGCCTATGCAAACTACTTTGGTTTAGAAAATTGGTCTGTAAATCTTATAGGGTCCAGGATTTTCTTGGGCACCTATGTGGTTTCAGATAGATCAAGAAATACTGATATAGTTTGGCCTTAAAGTTACAACTTAGCTCTCTGAAGTCAGCTTGTAATAGCAAATACTAGGAAGTGTTCTAAAATGGAAAGGAGGGGTTCTTAGGTACTTTGAACTTTGAAAGAACTTTTTTGTTGTGCTGAGGATTGAACTCAAGGCCTTGTGTACACAAGGCAAGCACTCATCACTGAGCTAAATTCTAGTTCCTTTTATTTTGAGATTTGGTCTCACTATGTAGCCTTGAATTTGTGATTCTCCTTCTTTGCTCTTCTGGGATACAAGTCTCTATCACTGGGTCAGGTTTGTTTTTTTGTTTTGTTTTGTTTTGTTTTAATTTTCTGTCTCATTTCTATTTGAGTTTCAAAGTGAAGCCTACTTTGTTTTCTGAAGCCAACCCAGCCTTGAGGGGAAACACTCTGCACTTGCTTATTCTGTACAGGTCATAGCTAAAGGCAGCCAGACTGGGGCTCTGCTGCATCCAGCATGTGCGGCATGTGTGGCCAAGTTAACTATATGACGTAGCTGTGATAGCGAGGTACAGAGAATGCAGCAATGGAATACAAATTGCTGATGCCTTGACTCATTAGGGGATAAAACAATGGACACTGCTTTAACTAGGTGCCTACTTAATGCTTGGCTCTGTTAATCACCAATGCATGCAGTTCCTTCAGCTGATATTCTTCTCACTTCCCAGTGGAGGAAGCTAAGGCTTCAAGAAGAGAGGTTTACTACTGACTCCCAGGATGTAATAGGAGGACTTTCAGTACTGCTAGTCTCACATTGCCAAAAACTAACTAGATAGCCTCCAACCCCAGCCTCGCCTGTTCCCTTTGCTTCTCTGTCGTATTCCCTAATTCTCTTCTGTCTTTGGGGGATTCAGAAAGCGTGAGGGGGATAGAAGAAGAAGGAACATAAAGAAAAGACTCTGCTAATGGCTCAGACCAGGAATAAAGCTGTGCAAACTCAGAAAGTTAATGGAATAATGTCATTCCATCATGATTCTCTGGGCTCCAATGCACATGGACTTTTAAAAAGATTTTATTTTTTAAATTTTGTGTATGCATATGTGTCTGTGTAAGGGCATTTGCACACTAATACAGTTGCCCTGAAGCCAGAAGAAGGCCTCAGATCCCCTGGAGCTAGAGTTACAGGTGGTTGTGAGCCACTTGAAGTGGGTGCTGGGACCTAAACTCAGTTACTCTGAAAGAACACTATGTGCCCCTAGCCACTGAGCCCCTTTGGGGTTAATCTTAATATCTCTCTCTCTCTCTCTCTCTCTCTCTCTCTCTCTCTCTCTCTCTCTCTCTCTCCATATACATACCAGAGTCATTGGATCCCCGGAGCTGGACTTACAGGCTGCTTTGAGTCTCTTGAGGTATGTGCTAAGAACTGGACCAAGCTTCTGTGCAAGAGCAGTACATGCTGTCAACTGCCAAGCCATCTCGCCAGCTCCAAGAGAACACTCTTTTGATAAGACAGGGGCCAAATTCTTTGCCTGGCCAAGTGGCACAGAGGAAGCAGGTAAAGGAGAGGTCTCTGGGGCTAGCTCCTTGGCAGTCAGTCTGAGCATCAGAGTACAGCGGTGTTAGCCGGGGCACTCTTATCTCTTAAGAAAGTCTGGTGTCTTCTCTGATGATATTCAGAGTTGAATTATTTTGCCCTTCCCTTTCACTCCCCACCCCCCCAAATGAGAAGGAGACAGACTTTTGGGTAGGCGCTTCTTTGACTTTGTTAGCTCTACCCTCTGCCTCGAGGGTAAAGGAGGCCACTGTAGCATGCCACTCAAAGCTGTGGGCCAAGACACCAGAGGCTCTGCTTCTGGAAAGCCAAGTCCTCCTTCTGGAATCTTCTATAGTGACTTTGGCTTGTAAGGCAGCTTGTCTCTCTTCTTTGAAACATGGGCTTATTTGTTAAGCAAAGACAGTAGCATCACATCTTGCTGATGCTCGGAGCAAACATCAGTAGCAAATGATCCTCTTAAGTAAGTGCAAGTGGCTGCAGGCAATGCTGGGGGCTAAAAATACAGAATGGACTAAGACCAAAACAACTGCTCAACCTCAATGCCACTGAGCATCAGAGGGACCCTTCAGAATACTAATGTGGGGAAGGCTTTTCAAACAGGCAGTGGATGGAGTAGGGAACTGGGATGCTTTCCATATGAACAAACTGCTTACCTTTTGGGGCACCAAGTCATGACTTCAGCGCTCTTCTTCATCTGTCTGATTATAGTGCAAGCCCAGCTGCCAAGGACCCAGATAAGGGTGTAAGAAGCATAGACCTGAGCAGGAAAAGGGAGGTGCCCTCTGCGTACTCTGGCTCTCTGATTTTAAAAATCAGTACTCCTGGAAGCCCAATGGACCATACCTTCCCAAGGTATAGTGGCAGTCCTTGTTACTAGTATGACTGGCCTATAGTCCCAGCACTCAGGAAGCTGAGCCTGGAGGATCCATCCCACATTTGGAGGCCAGTCTGAGCTACATAGCTAGACCCTAGCTCAGAAACAAAACAAAATATAAAAGACCGAAATGAAACAAAACATCACCACCAACTAAGAGATTAACTCTGTTACTGAAATGGAATATGTTTGGGGTTTGCAAAAGGAAGTCTTGGATAATTTTCACATAGACCTTGATCAGTCTTAGCATTCCTGGCCATTTATTCACTTAGGAATTCTCTTTTTTTTTTTTGGTCTTTTTGAGACAGGGTCTCCCTGTAGCCCCAGCTGTCCTGGAACTCACTCTGTAGACCAGGCTGGCCTTGAACTCACAAAGATCCGCCTGCCTCTGCCTCCCGAGTGCTAGGATTAAAGGCGTGCACCACCACGCTCAGCTAGGAATTCTCTTTCTAATAGACTCCTAGAACAGGCCTCATGGCATAGAGAAGAAGTGAGAGGAGGCTGATGTCTGGTGACATTTGTGAGATGACTGGTTTACTGGTATACTAGGTCATCAGTATAACTGGGGCTTGCAGAAGTGGGACTATCCAAAGAGTCATGCTTCTTAATCACAAAATATTTGTGCAATGAGTATGTTTTTGGTGAAAAAGTCCATGGAATATAATGTTTGTATTTTTCAAACACTTGTTCAGATCCCTTTGCTTTGATCATTTAGGATCCCATTTCCTAATACACTCACTGGTTCACTAAAGGGAGACTGAGATGGGATAGTTTCTTTGCTCTGTTTTGGGTGTCCTAGACAGATGTTCATTTCTCCCCTGGAAAAGTCATACAACAAGAACTAAAGACCCATTTATTGCTTCAGCCTTGGAAGAAAAACCCCTTTGTGGTAATTTTCTTTTCAGTTTTTGTGTTATTACTTTGTGTGTAAATTGCTGTTTCAATGATTTTTAATTTAGCTTGGTTCTTCCAGAGTAGTCGAGCACTTACTGGATTCTGCCCTGATCTCCTTCCCCGGAATCTTGTGGACAGAGCTCTCGCCGCTGCTGCTCCCTGAGGAGGCTGAGTTTCTCCTGTTCCTCATGTTTCTTGATTTGCTGTTTTCATAGTTAACATGATTTCTTTTGTTGGATTCCAACTCTGAATGTTCATATATTGTCTCAAAAATCCATCCATCCATCCATCATCCATCCATCCATCTATCCATCCATCCATCATCCATCCATCCATCCATCCATCATCCATCCATCCATCCATCCATCATCCATCCATCCATCCATCCATCCATCCATCCATCCATCCATCCATCCAGAGTTTCTGAGTCTGCATGCATTCTATGTATCATCTGTGACTTCGCTCTTCAAAGATTACATTGCCCCAGGAAGGCTGTATTTCCTCCCAGCTATTGTAACAAGATCTATTCTTGAATCTGCTGAGTGGACTCAGGCATGGCACTTTCTTCTTTTTCAATGTCGAATCTTTCTAGCTGCTCTGTTTAACTATATTTTATTGAGATTTCTTGTTTGCCCATATATGAAAGAACCCAGAACTCATTTATCTTTCATGACTCTGATTGTTGTGAAATATTCATTAATACATAAATTAAATTATTATAACTGTGTAGCATTCCTTTCACTTTGATCATTAAGACACATGATCATAACTACTGTGAGTTCATATGTGTAGCTGCCCTGTGACATTGGGAAATCGCTGTTTTGTTGTAGTCATCCACTGCCTTTGGTTCTTGCAGGCTTTCAAGTCCCTCTTTCCAGATGATCCCTGAGTCTCGAGGGGAAGGGTGCAGAAGAGATGCCCTCAGCGTTTCATAGAGGGGGATGTGTGAATATAGCCAAAATGCATTGTATGAAATTCTCAAAGAACTGAAAAGAAGACAGAATCAGATTAATAGAACATGATGCCGCTGTTGCAAATTACTCCTAAATTGTTCATCTAGTTCATATTATTCAACTTTGTCTTGATAAATTTTAATATTGTATCATAAGAAATTTATACCATTTTGTTGTAATAGTTCATAATTTTTAAGACTCTCATGAATGAAAAAAGTGAGATGAAAAGAATTTATGTCTAGGGCTGGAGAGATGGCCTAGCAGTTAAGAGCGCCGACCGCTCTTACAGAGGACCCGAGTTCGATCCCCAGCACCCATATGGCGGCCGAGAACCGTCTGAAACTCCAATTCCAGGAGAACTCCAGTTCCAGGGGAATCCGACACCCTCTTCTGACCTCCGCAGCATTGCATGACACGGGTGCACAGACCTACATGCAGACAGTACATTCATACACATACAAAAATAAATAAAATTAGAAAAAAAAAGAATTTATGTCTAACCTAACTCAACTTCAGAGAATAACAGAGCTAGAGAGGAAACTGTCCAGTGCTTTCCAGTAGGGAATTATTTTTGAGCTTTGCAAATAAATGCATTGTTTAAAGTTCCTGGGGCTAGAGAGATGGCTCAGCAGTTGAGAGCACTGACTGCTCTTGCAGAAGACCTGGGTTCAATTCCCAGCACCCACGTGGTGGCTAAGAACCATCTTTAACTCCATCCAGTTCCAGGGGAATCTGACGACCTCTTCTGACCTCCTCGGCATTACGTGACATTACATGTAGGTGCACAGACCTACATGCAGACAGTACACTCATACACATAAAAATAATAAAAAATATAAAGTTCCTTACTGTGATAGGTAGACTCAAAACAATAAAATAATGGAAATATTTAGAAATTTAAGTAAACTTAATAAAATTATTTGGTTTAAGGGAGGAAGAAAGGACATGTGGTGATCTCAAAATACAGTGAAGTCATGTTTCCTTAAGTAATGCCGTGCATATTAAGTTAGTTAAAATGCCACTATAATATTAAAGTGGTTAAGCTGTCAAAAATCTAAGGGAGGGAAGTTGGTACATTTAAGGAAGATTATTGGAATAAGAGCATCATTCTGGGGAAGGTCAGAGGCCCCTGGATGAGAGCAGAGACATTCTGAAGGTGTGTAGATCCCACTGGAATCATGGGCATTTTCATTGGAGAGTTTGCAAAGAGACTTGGACACTTTCTCTGGGCAGAGTTTTTAGGTGTGGTGGCTGAGAGCCAGTCCTGTTATCTCCACAGTCTTATTCTCTACTCTGTAGCAATTAACTTGATTTCCAAATGAAATGTTTCTCTGGTGTCAGTCTTTGATCTGAGTGTCAGCATCACATCCGGTTGCGTCACCAGCTCCCTTCTCTCCTGGCTATATCATCTTACCCTGTTTCTTCTAAACTGCACATCCCTTCACATTTGAATGATTATGTTTGAAACTGCTGTCTTGATAGTTTCCCTATTGTGTCTTGTGTTCCCAATCTCTCTTGGATATTCGAATAGAGTAAAAGTATTTCACATTTATTTCAGATAACAAGATAAACTAATCTCCTTCCTACATGGACCATGTGTGGGGGCACACATGAGGAGACATCCTTAAACACACACACACACATACACACACACATACACACAAACAAAAAATATTTCACATACATTCATGTTGTCATTACACATAATGTTAAAAAACTCTAAATTTTGTGTAGACTCTAATTGGTTTACTTTCTTCAGCTTTAAAAAAAGGTTATTTGCTTACAACCCATCTATTAAGTGGTGCAGTTCTCTGTGTTCTATATTATAGAATTGTATACATTATTTATTATACAACAGGATTGAAGTGCTTTATATGTTAGGTATGGTCATAGTCACTGAGCCTCATCATATTAAAAGTTATGATAGGTTCTACATATGAAGTACATACTAATTAGACAGTGGTTTTCAAAGTTGGACACTACACATTAGAATCACCTAGGGAGATTTAATAAGTCTAGTGTGTCGATTCCAAACTGAAGATGGTTGCATGAGACTCTCATTGGGTAGCACTCAACCATCATAGTTTTAAAGTTCCTTAGATGATTCCAAACTAGTAAAGTTTGAGAACCAGCCTTGCTGTTGAGAGTTGGCCCCAGGAACTTATTGGATTTTTACTGGGTCAGAATCTGCATTTTCTGGACTTTAAAATTTTGGAGCATGGATAAAGACTAAAGACCACACTTCTAGTCATTTTAGACATTCATCCTTAAACAGTTGATTAAGTACTTGTGTAGTTCACTATGCAAGACATGAATTCATGCTACTTGGCAAAGTGATAGTTCAGCATTATTTTATTTTATTTTATTTTATTTTTTTTTGTCTTTTCGAGACAGGGTCTCCCTGTAGCCCCAGCTGTCCTGGAACTCACTCTGTAGACCAGGCTGGCCTTGAACTCACAAAGATCCTCTTGCCTCTGCCTCCCAAGTGCTAGGATTAAAGGCGTGCGCCACCACGCCCGGCTAGTTCAGCATTATTTTAATAAGAATTTGAGACTTAGGCAGGTCAAATACTTCAAAATAGGGTCAGTCAGGATTTGAATTCTGGTCTTTGCTACTCTAAAACACAATTCTTTTCCCGTGGTCCCACACTGCTTCTCAGTGTAGTACAGTTTTTATATTTTGTACAACAAACCAAATAAAGAATACTTCATAAATCTTTATCTTACTAATAAAATATCTGAATCTATTTATCAAGAATAAGATTAAGGCAAGTCACCTGGTGAAGCATGTAGTTCAGGGCAGTCACTTAGTAAACCGAAGAGATGTTTTTCAGTTCCTGATGCAGAAAGCTAGAGGCAGGACAAAAATATTCCCCTCTCCCAGAGTCCCAGGAGGCATACTGAATATTCATTTTAAAGAGGAAGTATGCTCAGTTAGTTATGTGGGGCTTTAGCAAGCCTGACTCCAGGTGATGGGTCTGGGAGAGCCACAGTTGCCTGTAGGGTAGCTTCATGTAATTCCGCATGCATTCTTGTCATCTTGTTTGCCTCAAGGGCATCATTCCAGGGCTACTTGTTCGAAGATTTTGTGTAAGCAATTCATAAGGGCTGTAGCTGGGATAGGAGGGTTATTTGATATGACTGGAAATGTGCTTAGTGATATATATTGTATGTACTGATATTGTTTCAGCTAAATAATAAGAATAATCTGCTACTGTAGTTCTCCATAGACCTAACTCTTGGCTACCTTGTGTCAGTTTCCTTCACAAAGTGGACCATTTCTAAGGCATAGTAGCTATAATAAACTGGAATCAATAAAATAAGTCATACCTTTCATGTAGCCACAGTATTTTTCTTGTCATTGAAGATCAGAGATGTGCAACAACTTTTAAAATTACTGCTAAATCAACATCCATCTAATTGGACTTAAATCCTATTCAATGGGAGGAAACTCGTGTGTGACACTGGAAACCTAGCTAAATACACCTAGTTGGATAGATCATAGATCCTAGAGAAAACCCCAAGGCTGTCACGTCCCTAGACAAATACAATTTCTTAGTATGTGCAAAATGTGGATCCTTATATTTACAGATAAGTATCTCAGTCACCACCCATCAAAGAAGCTTCTTTTTCAACAGATAGAGATTATTACAGAGTTCCAAAACAGAGATGGTGAGTTGTCCAAGCCTAACTGACACATCTGTGATGCAATATCTATACCTAAGCCTCACCGAACATAGGACAAGGGGTAAAGAGAACACTAATGCATCTCTCAGTTTTCATCAGTGAGGATCCCTCATGCAACAGAGGGCCAGGAACATAAAAGGTCACAAATAGCCGAAGTGTAGAGAATAAGAGTCTACAGACCATGGGTCCTTGATCAGGACTGTTGTATTAAACTCCACCAACCCAGGGCTTAGGGACCATTGTGGAAGAGGGGGTGGGAAGATTTATAAGAACCAGGGAGCGGGCACATAACCATACGGAAATAGAGTCCTAGAAGCTCCTGAGACTTTGGTCTTATGAAACTACAGTAATAGTGTTACAAACCCATGCAAACTCAAGCACCCAAAACCCTAGCATAGATCTGTGGAAATGGACAGCAGGCCCCAATCTTAGCTGAAGAACTATCAGCAGTTGATTACTGCTAGGCAAGGAGCAGTTGATCCTCAAAAGGAGGGACTCTAGATAGGCTGATACCCCAGTAGATGAACTTACACTGAGGGACTTCTATTTGGGAGACACTAACTTGGCATGATCGGCCTTAACACAAGTGACAGAATGTATAAAGTCCAGTGGGTGTGGCTATGTGGGGTTGCCAGTGGGGAGAGGGGTAAAAAGTTGGTTAAGATGTTCTATAAGAAATATGCAAAAAAATTCAATAAAAAATTTACAAAAATAATATAGTCACTTTCTTTTGAGCAAGAACATGGAGGGTACTGTAGGGAAGAAAAAGAAAAGTCCTGGTGGCCAGAAGTGCTTAAGAAAAGGTAAAGGAGTTTCTTAGAGCTGAAGGTCAAGTTCCTGAAGAAGAAATTTGTTTGAAAGGCTTTGAAAGCACTGTGCCAGGAATATAGGTAGATGTGTACTGCTGAAATTTGTTTATTGTTCCTGTGGTGCTGGAGACCAAACCCAGAATTTTGTATATCCTAGGCTCTACCACCGAATTATAGGCCCACCCTGATCACTCAAGATTTGAATGGCTGGGGTACTGAGAAAAGTAAGTTCCATGTTCCTGCAGAACCAGCCTGCCATTTGTCTTCAGGATGAGAGATCTGTGGGAGGAGCCAAAAGATCTGAAAGGTGTTGATTCTATTTCACCTTCACTGGATTTCCAGGAACATCTTTGTTAAGCTCAGCTAGGTTCAGTTAATGTGCTGGACACTGCATGGTGCCTGTGGGGTCACCGCCAGGATTTGTGACTGGGCCCACTTAATCCTAGGACTACCCATGTGGAAAGACCGGGCAGGAAAGCATACCACGTGTAGACAGGTTGAGGTTCGATTGCAGAGAGAGAGTTTATTCCAACATGTCTGCTGGAGAGATGGCCTAGCGGTTAAGAGCACCGACTGCTCTTACAGAGGACCCGGGTTCGATCCCCAGCACCCACATGGTGGCCGAGAGCCGTCTGAAACTCCAATTCCAGGAGAACTCCAGCTCCAGGGGAATCCGAGACCCTCTTCTGACCTCCGCGGCGTTGCACGACACGGGTGCACAGACTTGCATGCAGGCAGTACATTCATACACATACAGAAATAAATAAAATTAATAAAAAAAAAATTAAATATCCATCATGATTCAATTCGTCACTACTCCCCACCCATGGGTGTGGCCAAGGAAGTACAATTGGCTTAGAATGTACCCATCCATGGGTTCGTGTCCAGGGATGGTAACCATCGGCTTAGAATGCAACCCATTTTAACTAAGCTTTCCCACAGGTTGCCCAAACCTGCAGCCAGTAAGTGAACTTACTACAAGCAGGGTTCTAGGGTTATGGCAAAATCAGCAAGAAGTGAATCACATCAACACATAACACATATAACTGTGATTGAGTTCTTGGTAAATAAGGCATGCTTTGCATAGAGGATCTGATTCTTAGACTACTGGAAATATTTCAAAGAAGCCTTTTTTGATAGGCTTTGTTTTGTTGTGTGAGCAAGTCATTACGTGTCTAATGTGTCAGTACTATATCATGACTTGATATTTTGATTCCATGGTTCCTTCAATATTATAGCCTGAGTTTAATGAATAATGAATATTTCTTGATATTAATGTATAAGACATTACTTATAATACAATATATATAACATCTTATTATAATGTCTTTTTTTTTTTTTTTTTTGTCTTTTTCGAGACAAGGAGGTCTCCCTGTAGTCCAGTGTCCCTGGAACTCACTCTGTCGACCAGGCTGGCCTTGAACTCACAAAGATCCGCCTGCCTCTGCCTCCCAAGTACTAGGATTAAAGGCGTGTCTTTTTGAGACAGGGTCTCCCTGTAGCCCCAGCTGTCCTGGAACTCACTATGTAGACAAGGCTGGCTTGAACTCACAGAGAACCGCCTGCCTCTCCTTCTGCTGGGATTAAAGGTGAGCACATATATGCCCTGGCTCAATAAAATTTTTAAAAGGGAAAAAAAGAAAAGAGTTACTTCCTCTGGCCATTAAATGATCTTCTCAATGAGCTGGGATAAAAAAATACTACTCATTTTGGAGAAGGTAGAGATGCTGGCAACAGGGAAGAGCAGATCAACAAGCTCATCAGAAGGTCTCTGTTATGCATTTTTGCAACCCTTTCAGTTAATAAACAACAACTATTCTCAAACTGAAATATATATATTTACATATGTATCTATATAAATAATACATATATTTCAATATGTTATATATGTGTGTTTGGATAAATATTGTTTCATCTTTTTCTGTTACCTTTTTTTTTTTTTTTTTTGAGATAGGGTCTCCTTGTAGCCCCAAGCTGGCCTGGAACTTGCTATGTCGACCACGCTAGCCTTGAACTCACATCGATCCACCTGCTTCTGCCTTCATGATTGCTGGATTAAAGGCGAGTGCCACCCTGCCCAGGCTGTTGTTAGCTTTCGTCTTGCAAAGAATTTCCTTTGTGCTCTTTTACTTTCCTAATCACTGTTGGCGTCTTCAACAAAACCTCCTGCTTACTGCTGGGCCCTGGTGGCACCGCCTTTACTCTTAGCACTCAGGAGGCCGAGGCAGCGCGGATCTTTGTGAGTTAAGGCCAGCTGGTCTACAGAGGAGTTCCAAGACAGCTGGGGCTACAGGAGAGACCCTTTTCTTGTCTCGAAAAAGACCAAAAAAAATACTGCTTAAAATTCTGTTCAGATACATAATTACTTACTTTTCATAGCATTTTCTTTTGTCATTATTAACCTTTTTCCTATTATATGAAACATGTTTTCCATGGGGGGGGGGAACTTTTGTTCTTAATCTAAAGTTCCTCTAGGATCTATTTTGTAAGTAGAGATGATGAGTCAAAAAGTATGAGGATTAAGACTAGAAAGGACATTTATTCCTTTACAATGAGAAATGCAGTTTATCATAAAGGCCATCCATCAACACATTCACTGCTTGTCATAGAAAGGTACAGATATTTTAAAGTTTGAAGGCTCAATATACTTTTTTTTTTTTCTTTTTTTTTTTTTTTTATTGTATTTATTTATTATTTTTAACAAATCTAGGACCGTGTTCCCGCGACTTCCACCCACCCCGTCAGAGCTCGTGCATTCTGCCAAAAACCTGCTTTCCATATCTTAGTCTTTCTCATATTTTCCCATGGGGACGTTGACTGTTTTGAGCAGACGTTCACTGTTTCAGTCAGTTCTTTATGCAGTTATTTCTGTTGTTGTTGTTGTTTCCAAAATGCATTATTGTCAAACTGCTTTGTTAAAAGCTCAGGGGGGCCCTATACAAGAAATGCTTACAATTGGTTAATTGGCACTAGCATCCACAGATGAGGGATTACCATTCCGTCGTTTGGTTTTGAGACTGTGTTACTTCACTCAGCATGATGTCCTCTAGCTCCAGCCATTTTTCCTGCAAAGCTCGTGATTGTCGTCTTTCTTTACTTGCTGCATAGAACTCCATTTTGTAGAATTGTGTACCACATTTTCTCTCTCCATTCGTCAGTGAGGGGCATGGCATATTTAGTTGGGGCTTCCAGCTCTTTGCTATGTGAAGAGAGCTGAAATAAAACATGGCCATGCATGTACCTCTGTGGTGGCGTAAGTCTTGAGGGTTACATGCCCAGGAGTGGAATGACTGCGGCCAGGGGTGGCAAAGTTCATTCCAAGTCTTCCAAGGGTTCTCCACACTGCTTTCCATCGTGGCTGCCTGTAACGAGTTTACATTCCCACCAGCAGTGGATGCGTGTTCCCCTTTACCCACAACCTTCTCAAGCACTTTGTATCATTTGTTTTCTGAATCCTAGCCAGTTTTACTGGCGTAAGCTATATCTTAAAGTGGTTTTGATTTGCCTTTCCTTAATGATTAGTGATTGTTGACGCAGTTTCTGAGGGTGTTTCTCAGACATCTCTAATCCTCGCTTGTGAAGTCTCTGTTCAGTTCTTTGCTCCATCCTTTGAGCGGGTAGTTTGTTTTCTTTTTTCTTTGTTTTTTGATTAGTATATATATTCTATTCTGGAGATCAATTGCTTTTGTCAGAATCGTATCTGCAGTGATGTTTCCCTCCCACTCTGTGGGATTTCTCTTCACTTCCTGATTGTTTCTTTGCTGTACAGAAGCTTTTGAGTTTGATAGGTCCCATTTGTCAATTGTGACCTTAATTCTTGTTGCAGCTTCTGTCTGATTTAGGAAAAGTCTTTTTTCCCTGCTATGTCTTTGTAGTCTGCTGCCACCTTTTTTCTCCATCACCTTCAGAGTTTGGGGTTTCACGTTGAGTCTTTATCCATCTTGAGTTGACTTTTGTACAGGGCGAGATGGAGGGGTTGGTAGGGGTTGTTTAATTTCATTCTTCTACAAGTGGTGATCCAGTTTTTCTGCCAAACAACCCCACTTGCTGAAGATGCTCGTCTTTCTCCATTGTGGTTTTCTTGGCCCCCATTGTCAAATATGCGATGGCTGAAATGAATTATATGTGCTCAGATTTGGATCTTCGGTTTTGTTCCATGGTCAACAGGTCTGTTTTTTTGCCAGCCCAGGCTGGTTTATGACTATAGCTGTGTAACATAGTTTTTACAAATCTGGTATTATTATAGAGATTCCCTCTGTGTAAGCTCTTTTCACTCAGGATTTATTTGGCTATTCGGGGTTCTTTGTTTCTCCAAAATGAAGTTAAGACACTTTTGTTTCCAAGCCTGTGAAGAAAACTCTTGGGGATTTTGATTGGGATTGGCATTTAAATCTATTACAAGAGTTTTTGGTAAAATGCGGACATTTTTACAATGTATTTTCCCCATCCCTGAGGCATGGAGGGGTTTTTCCATCTTCTTCTGAGGTCTTCTTCAATTTCTTTTCTTTAGGGTTTAAAATTTTGTTGTACAGGTCTTTGGTGTCTTGGTTTAGGTTTGTTCCTAGGACTTCTTTTTTTTGAGGCTATTGTGAGGGGAGGGTCTCTTCTGAATTCTTTCTCCAGTTTGCTTGTTCTTGGTGCTAAAGAAAGGCCATTGATTTTCTAAGGTAATTTTGTATCCTGCCCTTTGCTGAAGCTGTTAATCGTTTCTAGTAGTTGTCTGGTGGAGTTTTTTGCATCTCTTAAAGTAAAAACAATAATTTATCATCAGCAAATAGGCGTAGGGTGATTTCCTCTTTTCCCAATTAGAACGACTTACTTTCCTTTTCTGCCTTATTGCTCTAGGCCAGTGTTTAACACTATATTGAAGAGGAGTGGTGTGATGATAGGGGGCAGCCTTGCCGAGTTCCTCCCTTAAAGGAATGTTTCCATCCATTTCCCCATTTAGTATGATATTGGCTGTCGTGTTTCCTGTATATGGCCTTTTGATTACACTGAGGAATGATCCCTCCATCCCAATTCCTTCTGGACTTTTTAAGCATTTGACGGGATGCTGGATTTTGTCAAGGCTTTTCAGCATCACTTTGACATGATGGTGTGGTTTTGTCTTCTTTGATTCCGTTATGTGTTTGATGATGTTTATTGATTTTCGTTATGTTGAACCATCCCTGCATTCTTGGTCTGAATCCTACTTGGCATGGTGGATGATCTTCTTGAAGTGGGGTCTGTATGCGATTTGCCAGTATTCTGTTTAGATTTTTGACATCTGCGTTCCTGAGTGAGATGGGTCTATAGTATTCCTTTTTGGTTGTATCTTGCCTGGTTTTGGTAATCGAGTGATGTTGGCTTCATAGAAGGAATTTGGGAGAGTTCCCTCTGATTGTATACTTCTAAACAGTTTCAGAAATAATGGTTGTACGGTCTTTTTGAAATGTTTTTATAGAATCCTGCTGTGATGAAACCTTCTGGGCCCCTGGGCTTTTTTTTTTTTAGTTGGGAGGCTTCTTACTACAACCTCTATTTATTTCTTCATATGTTATAGCTCTGTTTAAGCTGCTGGTCTCCCCTTGGCCAAGCTTTGCGTGATCCCAAGATTTTGGAATTTTTTCCATTTCTTCTAGATTTTCAAACTTGTTAGATAGAATATAGGTTCTTTTAATATTCCCATATAATTTTCTTGATCTTTCATTGTCGTTTGTGATATTTCCCTTTTATCACGATTGATTGATTTGGAGTTGTTCCTTCTTTCTTTTTGTTAACTGGGCTAGATTCTGTTCTATCTTGTTTATTCTTCAAAGAACCAACTTTTGGCTTCATTGCTTTTTTGTATTTTTTCTTTGTTTCTATCTCTTGAATTTCTGCTCTGATTTTGTGATTTCTTCCTATCTGTTTTGCATTTAGGGTTTATTGTTGTTGCCTCTCAAGTGCTTTTAAGCTGTAGTGTTAGATCATTATTGTTGCTCTTTCTGTTTTTCTCTTGTAGGCACCCAGGGCTATTAAATTTCCCTCTTAGGACTTGCTTTTAAAGGTTTATCCATAAAGTTTTGTTGTGTTGTATTGTCATTGTCATTCAGTTCAGGAATGTTTTATTCTTTCTTTATTCTCTTCCATTGACCCCCCCTGCATTATTAAAGAGTAGTGTGTTTTTAGTCTCATGTGTTCTTGTAGGCAGGAGGGCTTGTCCTGGTGTTGATTGAGCTTATTGCACTGTGGTCTGACAGGGATTGCATGAAATTATTCAATCTTTTTGTATTTGTAGAGGGTTTCTCTGTGTCAAACGGTATGTGTTCGATTTTGGAGAATGTTAAGTGGGGTGCTGAGTAGAAATTGGTATTCTCTGGTATTAGGATGTAATGTTCGTGTAGAGTTTTATGAGGTCCATTTGGTGTATCTCTCTGTTCAGTTCACAGATGTCTCTCTGTTTTATTTTTTTGTCCGGTTGACCTATCCAAAGGGACTCAGTGGGGTATGAATCTTCCCACTCATGAGTGTGCTGGGGTTAGTCTGTGACTCGTGGTCCTGGAGGATTGTCTTTATAAGTTTGGTGCCACCAGAATTTGGGCATATTTCATATCATAAATTGTGAAAATCTTTTCTTGGGGATTGTTCCTTTGATGAAAATTGTAAGGGCCTTCTTTGTCTCTTTTGTTTCTTTTACTTTGGAAGTCTATTTATCCGATATTAAAATAGCAACACCTGCTTTCTTTTTGGTCCATTTGCTTGGAAATATTTTTTCCATCCCTTCACTTGAAGGTGGTGCCTGTCTTGAAGGTAAGAGTGTTTCTTGCAGACAGCATGTAAATGGATTCTGTTTCCTAATCCAGTTCCCGTCTATGTCTTTTGATTGGGGAATTTGTCCATTAATATTTAAGGTTATACTGATAGGTTTGTGTTGCTCTTTTTGCCTTTATTATCCATCTTCAGTTTTGATTTAGGTTTCTACTTCTGCAGTTATTGCTTTTTATTGATTTCTCCTTCTAGTTGCCGGGGTTGGTTGTTTGCTCCTTTCTTCTGTTCTTTGGCTTCCTTCACGTATTCTCTGAACGGTTGGTTTTCCCGGGACATGTCTTCTTTCCAGTTGTTTATTCTGGAAGATTTTCTCTCTCTTCCACTATGATTGACATTTTTGTGGGTATAGTTATAGTAACCGGGTGGCATCCCATTGTCCCTCAACACTGGGCAATGACTTTGCTTCCGGTTCTTCTTGCCTTCATCTTTTGCTGTGAGAAGTCCGTTTTTATTCTGATAGGTTTCCCCTTATAGGTCCCTTGTTGTTTTTCTCTTGTCGCTTTAAGAATTTTCTCTTTGTTTTGGTTGTCCAGCATTTTAACTATGATGTGGGTGTGAGATGGAGAATTTCTTTCTGATCTTGTCTGTTGGAGTTCTACTGTGCTTCTTGATTGGTATTGGTTTGTTCCTTTTTTAGTTTGGCGGAAGTTTTCAACTCTATTATTCTTTTTGCAGATCTGATCAATACCTTTATCTTGGGATTCTTCTCCTTCCTCTATTCCTATGATGCGGAGTTTTATCTTTCATAGTGTCCCACAGCTCCTGGTTGTTCCATTTTTGTTGTATTTTTTTAATTTTTATAATTCTTTCCTTGAGGTTTTTAGTTGTTCTGTGTTGTCCTTCCAGGTCTGATATTCTTTGTCTGCTTCCTCCCATTTCTGCTTCTGAGGCTTTTTTCATTCCTTTCCTCTTGAATGGATGAGTTGTTTGATTTCCTTTTCATTTTCCTATCTGATTTCTTTAGTGTTTCTATGTCTTTTTTGCAGCTTCTCGATCTCTTTTTGAAGCTCTTTTGTTTTTGCCTTGGTTGGTGTTTTCTGTTTCTTTTCTGCATTGGATCTTTGCCAGTGTTGCGTAACGCCGGAACGTGAGGGTGGGGCAGGCGAGCTCGCTCGGTCCTCATTCCTCTTTTCTGAGTTCTTTAAATTGGTTCTTATTGACTTTTGTAGTTCTTTAAGTATTTCCCAATTGTGTTTCTGATTGTCTGTGTCCTGGGGCCGGCATCCACGGGGGGGATCCCCCTGCAGGAGTCATCCATAGGGTTGGTTAAACCTTGGCGTGGGGATTATCCTGCCCCTTTACAGTATTGTCTCTTCTTCGTGATCCTGGCATATGGGCTTCTCCTTGCCGTATTCCAATGTGAGTACTGAATGCCTCGTCACTGTGTTGAAGGCGTTGTTTTTGTTTGCGTGCTCCTTCAGATCCTTTTTTCGTAATCTCAGTTGGCGGGGGGGGGGGGCGGGGGGGCTCTTCACGCCCGCGCCCGGCACCTGCCGCTGGGCTTCAAGAGCTCTCAAATCTCAAGAGTCCCACAAGCGTGCCTTAATACCGGCTGGGAGGATTACTCCACCCCCACCCCGGCCCCTAGATCTATCAAGGCCAAAGGGAACCCCACCTTTTCCTCCAGCTGTGGGGATAACTGCAACCTCACAGCAACAAAGGCCCATCAAACCAAAGACAGCAGCCCCAAACGATCAGCAATCAGCTCGCCAAGGCACTCCCCAGTTCCTAACCTGTCTTCCCCTCTTCCTGCCGCTGGCTCCTCAAGCGATCTCAATCTCAAGAGTCACACCAAGCGTGCCTTTAATACCGGCTGGGAGGTAACTCCGCCCCCACAGCCAAAAAATCCAATCAAGCCAAAGAACACACCCTTAATCCCAGCGGGGGGATGATAACTCCAACCTCACAGCACCAAAGGCCAATCAAACCAAAGACAGCAGGACCAAATGATCAGCCATCAGCTCGCCAGGGCACCCAGTTCCTACCTGTCTTCCCCTCTTCCTGCCGCTGCCCTCCAAGAGGATCTCAAATCTCAAGAGTCACACAAGCGTGCCTTTAATACCGGCTGGGAGGATAACTCCGCCCCCACAGCCACTAGATCTAATCAAGCCAAAGACCACACCTTTAATCCCAGCTGGGGGGATAACTCCAACCTCACAGCCACAAAGGCCAATCAAACCAAAGACAGCAGGACCAAATGATCAGCAATCAGCTCGCCAAGGCACCCAGTTCCTACCTGTCTTCCCCTCTTCCTGCCGCTGCGCTCAAGAGATCTCAAATGAAGGCTCAATATACTTACTGTGAAGTTGCCTTCCCCAAAGTTTACACCAGTATGCATTTGTGCCGGGTGTTTGAACACAGCTGCCCCTGAAGGCCTGGTGAAGAAGGTCAGCGTGACAAGACAGTCATCAGGACAGGAGGAGGAGGTTGGGGAGGGAGCCCTAGCTTTTGCCTTCAGCTTTTCAGTATTCACAGCCATCTGTGGTTGTTGTTTTCTGTAAAACTCAAACCGGAGGAAACCAAACCGGAGGAAACCAAACCAAACCAAACTAAACCAAACCAAACCAACAGCCTGAAACTCATTGGCAAAAACAAGGATCAACCCACAGGCACAGCTGGATCTGGTAGCTCTATTAAAGTAGGTAGGACGGGCTCCTTCTTAGAAACTTTCTCTCTTTGGTTCATTTTCAGGTGGTAGAATACATGACCAGGCAGTTTTGTGCACACATATTCCTCATACCGCAGTGATGCACAGTCAGAAGTATGAAGTACTTTCCCGCTCTATCCATACTGATTCCTGAAAATTATTCACTGTGATTATGTTTTTGTCACAGATCCATATTGCCTGGACCAAGACCTATATCCTGGAGGATGGATATTCTGATTGGCCAGTCAGAATCATCTGCCCATTTCAGTGTGTGAAAATCCTATCAGAAAACAAAGAGAACCTACTCAGAGGAAAACCTGGAGCCCAACAAAAACAGTGAATGTTGTGATAAGTAATACCCATTCCTTGTGTGATTCTTTGGGTTGAGATTTCTTCAACAATAAAAGAAATTGATACAGCTTCCAAATTTTTTTGGAAAAACCTTGTGGATTGATATGATTAAAAAATGTATGTTGCCACAAGCATGAAAACAATCAAAATAGAACACGGTACTGCGTACTATAGTTCTGACCACTTGGAAAGTTTGAGCTGTGAGGACTACTTAATCCAATTACTTAAACCAAGCCGGGTGTGGTGGAGCATGCCTTTAATCCTAGCACTCTGGAGGCAGAGGCAGGCGGATCTTTGTGAGTTCAAGGCCAGCCTGGTCTACAGAGTGAGTTCCAGGACAGCTCAGGCTACAGGGAGACTGTCTCGAAAAGACCAAAAACAAACAAGCAAACAAACCCCCACACCAATCTACAATGTAAAAAAGGAAAACTACCAAATTTTCTCAGACTTAATGTATGTTCTCTAGATTTTCCCTTATTGTATATTCAATATTTTTAAACAAGATTTTACCAAACATTGGACTTAGTACTTTTATATTTGCTAATAAACCGGATATTCATCTTTCCTAATATGTACACAGATTCATTTCATTCTTTTAAGCAGTATAATAAATAGGACTTAATAGATGATATACTGTGCTTTATTTAACCAGTGCTCTTTGGGTGGATATCTGGCATCTTTTTATTATTATTTTTTTGCTATTAAAGCAATTCAGTAGTACATTTTTTTTTATTATTTATTTTTGTATGTGTATGAATGTACTGTCTGCATGCAAGTCTGTGCACCCGTGTCGTGCAATGCCGCGGAGGTCAGAAGAGGGTGTCGGATTC